>VZQC01006937.1:323447-397057 GCA_009823505.1 Rhizomys pruinosus
AGTATTTCTTTTTTTTTTTTTTTTAATTTTATTTATTTATTTATTTATGTGTATGAATGTACTATCTGCATGTAGGTTTGTGCACCCGTGTTGTGCAACACCGTGGAGGTCAGAAGAGGGTCTCAGATTCCCCTGGAACTGGAGTTCTCCTGGAATTGGAGTTACAGACGGTTTTCAACTGCCATGTGGGTGCTGGGGACCGAACCCAGGTCCTCTGCAAGAGCACTCGGTGCTCTTAACCGCTAGGCTATCTCTCCAGCCCTATGTAGTATTTCTTTAAAAACTACACACTTGGGGCTGAAGAGATGGCTCGGTTCTCTTGCAGAGAACCCAGATTGTGTTCCTACCCATCCACATGGTGGCTAACAACCATCTGTAACTCCAGTTCCATGGAATTCAACACCCTCTTTTGGTCTTAATGAGCATTGCACACATGAGTGCACTTAATATTCATGCAGGCAAAACATTTATACACATAAAATTTATTTATTTATTTATTTATTTATTTATTTATTTATTTATTTATTTTTGAGACAGGGTCTCCCTGTAGCACCAGCTGTCCTGGAACTCACTCTGTAGACCAGGCTGGTCTTGAGCTCACAGAGATCCACCTGCCTCTGCCTCCCAAGTGCTAGGATTAAAGGCATGTGCCACCATGCCCGACTGGCATTTATTTTTTTAAGTTCACATACAAAGTAATGGATTTTACTATGGGATTTTCAGACATATGTGTTATATCTTGGTCTAATTTGTCCTCCTATCTATCCCCACCCCTCTTCTCCTTTCCCTCTTCTGTTGGTCTCACTCCCTAAAATAGTCCTCCCTTCTACTCTTAGGTTGCATATTTATTCCACTGCCCTTTTCTCCTTCCCCTCCCTTAAGAACTTTTCCTCTGTTCTCTCTCTCATGGTTCCCTTTCTAGTCCATCCGTCCAATGTAGTTTCTACATAAGTGCAAAAACATGCATTATTTGTTTCTCCAAGACTGGCTTATTTTGCTTTCCAATTCCATCCATTTTCTACCAAATGTCATGATTTCATATTTCTTCATGGCTGAATAAAATTCCATTGCATGTAGTACCACATTTTCTTTATCTAATTCATTTGTTGATAGACATATTGACTGGTTTCATTTCCTCATAACAGTTGCTAACTGTTGTGAATAGTGCAACAGTACACATGGGTGTGCAAGTATCTCTTTTGTATGTTGATTTAGATTTTGGCTGTATACTGAAGAGTGGTATAGCTAGGTCATATGTTCTATTTTTAGTCTTTTGAGAAACTATATTGATTTTCATAGCTGCCAGTCTTGTTTATATTCTCACCAGCAGTATGTAAGTGTTCTTTTTTGTCCACATCCTCACGAGCATTTGTGATTGTTTTTTAATAATTGCCATTCTAGCCAGGCGTGGTGGCAGATGTGTTTATTCCCAGCACTCTGGAGGCAGAGGCAGGCAGATCTTTGTGAGTTCAAGGCCAGCCTGGCCTACATAGCAGGTTCCAGAACACCTGGAGTTACAGGGAAATCCTGTCTCAAAGAGACCAAGAAAAAAAAGAATAAACTAGACCATCTCTCCAGCCCTCCAAGACAATTTTTTTTAATATTTTTATTTTGGGACTAGAGAGATGGCCTAGCGGTTAAGAGCACCAACTGCTCCTGCAGAGGACTTGGGTTCAATCCCCAGCACCCCCATGGCGGCTGAGAACCTTCTTTAACTCCAATTCCAGGAGAACTCCAGTTCCAGGGGAATCTGACACCCTCTTCTGACCTCCACGGCATTGCAAGACACGGGTGCACAAACCTGCATGCAGACAGTACACGCATACACATAAAAAATAATAAAAATTTTAAAAATATGTTTTTTTATTTTATCTGGATGAGTGTATTGCCTGCATGTATGGTAAGTGCACCCATTTTGTACAGTGCCCATGGAGGTCAGAAGAGGGCATCAGATCCCCTGGAACTGGAGTTATAGATGGTTGTTAGCTATCATGTGGGTGCCGAGAATTGAACCCAGGTCCTCTGCAAGTACAGCCTGGCCATCTCTCCATTTCCTAATTAATTTTTATTTCATGTGTGTAAGTGTTTTGTCTTCATGTATATGTGTGTCACGGTTACATATGGTGCCCATGTAGGCCAGAAGATGGCATCAGATCCCCTGGAACTAGAGTTAGGAGGATTGTCAGCCAGCATATGAATGCCAGGAACTGAGCCCAGGTCTTCTTCAAGAGCAACCAGTGCTCTTAACTCTCCAGTCCTTCTTGTGGCATTTTGGATTGGTTTTGTTTTTGGTTTTGTTTTTTTGTTTTTTTTTTTTTAATTTTTATTTATTTCTGTATGTGTATGAATGTAGTGTCTGCATGCAGGTCTGTGCACCCGTGTCGTGCAATGCCACGGAGGTCAAAAGAGGGTTTCGGGTTTCCCTGGAACTGGAGTTCTCCTGAAATTGGAGTTTCAGATGGTTCTTGGCCGCCATGTGGGTGCTGGGGATCGAACCCAGGTCCTCTGTAAGAGTGGTCGGCGCTCTTAACTGCTAGGCCATCTCTCCAGCCCCTTGTTTTTGTTTTTTAAGACAGGGTCTCCCTATAGTTCCTGCTGGCCTATAGCTCACTATGTAGAGACTAGACTGGTCTAGATCAATACTGCCTCTGCTTCCCAAGTGCTGGGACTAAAGGCATTCTCTGCCACACCCGGCTCAGCGTGTGGCATGTTTAATGCTGCCCTTGAAGTTCATTAAGTGCTTACACAGTGATTTTTTTTTTTTATATCTATTTTTTTTTGTATTTTTGAGACAGGGTCTCCCTTTAGTCCCAGATGACCTGTAGCTCACTATGTAGACCAGGCTGGCCTGGAACTCACAGAGATCTGCCTGCCTCTACCTCCCAAACGCTAGGATTAAAGGTGTGTGCCATCACACCTGGCTACACAGTGATTATTATATATTCTACTCTTCTATAATAAAAGTTCAGGGTTTTTACCAGTGATTACTTGAGACATTGTGTGACAGTGGGAGCTCCTCGGCCTGATATCATGTGCATTGGCAACTGGAAACTCTTAAAATGTGTGTCCCCATAGAGACTCGATGTAAACCAGCCCTCTAGGAGTATAGTTACCCCATGATCGAATGTCTTTTTTTTTTTTTTAATCTCGAATGTCTTTTACTGTTCTCACCAGCGTGTTCCTTTCCTCATAGTCGGGCGCAATCATGACTGTGCTTGCAGCAGTCTGCACCAAGATCCCAGAAGGGAGGCTCGCTATCATCTTCCTCCCAGTCTTCACCTTCACAGCTGGAAATGTGAGTACCTGGATGAAGTTCTGTTGATCACTGTATTTACAGTGGCTGAAGTCTTGCCCTTAAATAAAACGTGGAGGAATCAACATTGTGCCACTTCCATTTTCTCTTGCTGGGTTTTAGGCTCTAAAAGCCATCATTGCCATGGATACAGCTGGGATGATCCTGGGATGGAAATTTTTTGATCATGCAGCACATCTTGGAGGTGCTCTCTTTGGAATATGGTACATTACTTACGGTCATGAACTCATTTGGAAGAACAGGGAGCCTCTAGTGAAAATCTGGCATGAAATGAGGACTAGTGGCCCCAAGAAAGGAGGTGGCTCTAAGTAAAGTGGGGCTGGCCAGTACTGGTGCATCCAGTCCACGCTGCCTGGGAGCCACAGCTGTGTGTCTGCCTGGAAGATACCTAGCATCCAGCTGCCCCAGTACATGTCTTCTTAGGAAGCAAATTATGACAGTTGTGAAATAAATGTTACATCTCTAGTTTGTAAACAGTGTTTGCTCTTCAGTGGTGGTGTTCTCTGGCAGCTTCTTTGTTGTTAAATGTGACAGAGTCTAAGCCAGGAACCTGGTGAAGGACCCGTCACAGGCATGANGCCACGCACCACCAGTGTGAATGCTAACCGGGCATCTGTCACATGCAGGCACCAAGTAGAGGCTGGTGTGGGGCCACGCACCACCAGTGTGAATGCTAACCGGGCATCTGTCACATGCAGGCACCAAGTAGAGGCTGGTGTGGGGCCACGCACCACCAGTGTGAATGCTAACCGGGCATCTGTCACATGCAGGCACCAAGTAGAGGCTGGTGTGGGGCCACGCACCACCAGTGTGAATGCTAACCGGGCATCTGTCACATGCTGGCACCAAGTTGGTTATCTTATATTCCCATTTATTTCACTGACAGGAACTGAGCCTCAGAAGTGACCTTCCCAGGCCAGACAGCTCTGAAGTAGTAGAAATTTAAATATGAATCCAGCCCTTTCCCAGTACACCAGACTAAACACACTGGTGCGTGGCCATAAGCCCTTCTGTGTTTCAGGAAACTAATTTTTGGCAAATTTAACATAGAAGTCTAAATGGTTGAACTAAATCCTTTTTTTTTTTTTTTCCGTCTTTTGAGACAGGGTGTCCCTGTAGCCCCAGTTGTCCTGGAATTTGCTGTGTAGACCAGGCTGGCCTTGAATTCACAAAGCTCTGCCTGCCTCTGCCTCCCAAGTATTAGGATTAAAGGCGTGTGCCACCACACCCAGCTTATCTCATTTATAATTTATAATTTAATGGTGATTGAAGAATAGAATATATGTGCAGCAGCACATTGTAAGTAGTAGAAACTGACCTGCTAGTCTGAGAAACAAAGACTTAAGAAGGGTAGTTCTGCCTGGCGTGGTGGCGCACACCTTTAATCCTAGCACTTGGGAGGGAGAGGCAGTCAGATCTTTGTGAGTCAAGGCCAGCCTGGTCTACATCATGAGTTCCAGGCCAGCTGGGGCTACAGGGAGACTCTGTCTCGAAAAGACCAAAATAATAATAATAATAATAATAATAATAATAATAATAATAATAAAATATTTTAAAGAATAAACAGACAGGCTGGAGAGATGGCTCAGCGGTGAAAAGCATTGACTGCTCTTGCAGAGGATCTGGGTTTGATCCCAACACCTACATGGCAGCTAACAACTGTCCCTAACTCCAGTTCTAAGGGATCCAACACCCTCCGCAAGCATTGCACCACATGGGTGTGCTTAACCTGCACAAAGGTAGCATAGTCATGCACATAAAAACAAAAAGAATAAACAAGGGAGAGATCATAGTTACCTTGCAGGTAAGAAGTCAAAAAGTAGCAGTGTGGGGCTGGTGAGATAGCTCTTTGGTTAAAAGTGCAACCCATCAAAGCTGACAAACTTACTTCAATCGCTGGGACCCACCTGGTGTCCTCTGAACTTCCTACACATGCCCTCCCCCAAAAAATAACTATTAAAAATAATTGTTTTTATAGTAGCAGTATAAAGCCCTCAGATAATTCACTCCTAGGCCTATCCTGCTTTGACCTTTTTAAAAACTGTCAGCTGAATACTATGGTGATACTTAGATCTGTATGACATTGTTTGAATTTTGGACTTGGTTTTTTCTTTTCAGATGGTACATTACTTACGGTCATGAACTCATTTGGAAGAACAGGGAGCCTCTAGTGAAAATCTGGCATGAAATGAGGACTAGTGGCCCCAAGAAAGGAGGTGGCTCTAAGTAAAGTGGGGCTGGCCAGTACTGGTGCATCCAGTCCACGCTGCCTGGGAGCCACAGCTGTGTGTCTGCCTGGAAGATACCTAGCATCCAGCTGCCCCAGTACATGTCTTCTTAGGAAGCAAATTATGACAGTTGTGAAATAAATGTTACATCTCTAGTTTGTAAACAGTGTTTGCTCTTCAGTGGTGGTGTTCTCTGGCAGCTTCTTTGTTGTTAAATGTGACAGAGTCTAAGCCAGGAACCTGGTGAAGGACCCGTCACAGGCATGATGGGACCCTGAAGGTGGCTTGGTTTTGTAACAGATGAGAAACATTTCCTAGAGATGGAATGGGAGGCTGGGCTCATCCAGAATTTCGTTTCACATTTTTCATGGGTAGACCAGAAAAAGAAAAAGTAGTGAAGACACATGTGACAGGGAAGGAATATTTAGAAGTCCACAGAAAGCGAGGAGTGTCAAGGTACACCTGAGTACTTGGGAGGTTGAGGTAGAAGGGTGGCAAGTTCAAAGCCATCCTGAGATTGAGGTGGTATGGGGCACACCTTTAATCCTAGCACTCTGGAGGCAGAGTCAGGTGGATCCCTCTGCGATCAGGTGTCAGTTCCTGTCCTGGAACCAACTGGGCTGAGGAAAGGTAAGTGCTCCACTCGCCCGTTCCCCAGCCTCCTCAGTTCCCGGAGATACTCAGACACAGCCGGGAGTCCAGTCAAGCAGGATCTCACTTTATTGCAAGCAGGGCAGTGACTTATATACAAAACAGCCACAAAAGGCATTTAGGCATGAAAGCAAATGACCAATGTTCCTGCAGCCCCTCTGACCCTCTCAGGCAGATTGGCGTACACAGCTGACAATTGTAACTTATGCCGCTTGTCCTTATCTTTCCCCAACCAGAGGTTTTGGCAAGCAACCTAGGTCCCTCCTCCTCTACCTCCCCTCAGCGCCATCTTGACCTGGCTGGCCAGGTGGGGCCCATCAGACTCCCCCTTTTTTCTTTTATAACCCACCTCTTTCTGAGGTACGGGTGTGGCACCTCCTTGGAGGTTCACCATTGAGGCACCTTATGTAAGGTTCACCTTATAGTGTGTGGAAGACTTCGGGTTCCAGCTGGTCATAGTGCAACCTAAGGGCCATGAGTTGTACCTTCTGGGCCTTTTCTCTGATCAGCCTGGTTAGCCTGTTAAAGAGGCAGGGCCCAAATATGCACAGGAATGAAATTATAAGGGGGCCTGGGCTGGAGAGAAGGCCTAGCAGTTAAGAGCGCAGACTGCTCTTACAGAGGACCCGGATTCAATCCCCAGCACCCACATGGCGGCCAAGAACTGTCTGAAACTTCAATTCCAGGAGAACTCCAGTTCCAGGGGGAATCCGAGACCCTCTTCTGACCTCCACGGCATTGCACGATACGGGTGCATAGACCTGCATGCAGACAGTACATTCATACACATACAGAAATAAATAAAATTTAAAAAAAAACTTTAAAGAAGGGGGCCCATCAGCATGGAAATAAGAGTGGTCAGCCAAGGGGACCAATCGAACCATTGTTGGTGCCAGGTGGACCCATACTCTCTCTGCCTGTCAATTCCCTTCTTGCCCTCTTCAGTGAATGTTACCTGAATGGGGTTGCAGTGGTAATTGGTGCATGCCCCATAGAGGGGGTTGTCCTTTGTGTCTTTACCCTAGTGACCCAAATAGCTCCCTTGTGTCCCACCCAATAGCCTGATCCTGTAGTCTCAACCCCATGTCTTACAGTAGAAGTCTCCTGGCCCACCACAGTCAGACCTTTTTTTGCAGTCCGGCTACTCCCGGGGCATACATAAATGTCAGTGTCCCTAAGTGCAGCTCATTTGAGGACATGAGAACATCCGGGGATCTAGTGTCTTCCACCACTGGCAGGGTGCATCCCTTTTGTCCATTACATTCTGCCCTCCCCAGGTGAGCCAGGGTCCAATCAGCCACATCCCAGCTTCCTCGGGCCAGATTGCAGAGATTGAAGAAGAGCGGTGGCCACCATGCGAGGGGGAGGGTATCATTCATGGTGCTGTTGAGGATCCCTCCATTGATGGAATTGGTCCCCAGCCATGTCACTCTCTGCGGTTGATGGGGGTTTTGGTGCAGCACTCCTGTCACTCCTGCCGTCACCCATGCAGCCACCAGCAGACTCAGGAACCACACCATCTGTAAGTGTTAAAGCACATAAGAGCTTCTCAAGGGTCTGTTGCCCTTGGGCCTGCTTAGTCCTTTTTATCACTTTGTGTTTTGTTTCTGAAGGTGAGTTGAGACCACCACATCATCTTTCTTTCCTTATTGGTTGGTTTGTTTTTGGTCATCCTGTTCTGAGGGAATGGACAGAAACTTTAGATTCCTAGCTGGCACCCAGATAGGCGCCTCCTACCCTATAGGACACACACACCCAAAGCCCCTTCCCATCATAATTAGTGGGTCTGGGCCTTTCCATTGGTATGTTAAAGGATCTTTCAATTTAACCTTCACCTGGGGGTTGAGGCTTGTGTGTCCCCAGTGTTTTTGGAACCTGGATTCTGTCATATCTTTAGAAAAATTTAAAATATTTATAGTAAACAGAAAAATTTTAAATATAGTAAACAGAGCTGCTGCCAATTGCAGGTGGGGGCTTACTCCCCCTTTTTGATTTTGTAATTGTTCCTTAAGGTATTGGTGATTTCTTTCAACAATGGATTGTCCCTGGGAGTTGTAGGGGATTCCTGTAGTATGTTTAATACCCCATCTCTCAAAGAAGGCTGCAAGGGCCTTAGAGGCAAAGCAAGGTCCGGTGTCTGTTTTGATTTGGTGGGGCAGTCCTAATGTTGCAAAACATTGGAGGAAGGTGGGATTGGGCATGTTTGGCCCTTTCTCCAGAATGGGCCGTGGCCCAGCAGGCTCTAGAGTATCAATGGACACAAAAACATATTTGTTTGCCAAAGGCAGAGAAGTGGGTGACATCTGTTTGCCAGAGGGCATTAGGTCTTAGGCCCCGAGGACTTAACTCCTTGGGGTTGAAGCAGGGGTACTCTGAGAAAGGGTTGGCAAGATTTGCATGTTTGTATAATTTTTTTTCAATTTTTTACAGGCACCTGGGGGAACCTTTGGTGTAGCCCTCTCCAATTTACATGGGTTAGCTCATGAAAGTTTACAGCTTCCTGTGCTGTTAAGATGTTAGGCCCCAAGGCCAACTGGTCTGCTAGGGCGTTTCCCATAGATAAGAAGCCCTGGAGGCCCAGAGTCCTCTATGTGATAGGGATCTACTCCTGGGGACTCTTATCTCTCAGCAAGTCAAACAGCAATGTTAGTTTTTCTGTAGGGATAGCTACCCAAGGCCTAAGCCAGTTAATCTCTCAGAGCAGGCTCTGGAGCTGTGTCAGAATAAGACGCTCTGGCGTTCTTATATCAGGCTTCACAGGACTGACCCTTGTAAGGGAAAGATAGGTTCCCAGTACCTTAATGGGGGAGATTTGTTGGAGCAAAGGCACTGAGAAAGCAAATTTACTATCCTCTGGGTGCAGGGGGATGGAGAAAAAACAGTCCTTAAGGTATAACAAAGATGGGGGCGGCAACCGAGGAGCCAGGTGGCTGCACGGCAGCGGTGGCAGCAGCGGAGATACAGTCTGCATTGACCAGGGGGTGCCAACGACCCCGGCCGCGATGTGGAGCCGCCCCCCCATGCCTCCATCCCCTCAGTGAGCTCTTTTGTAAAGGCCGCCCATTTCTCTGTGTCCTTCTCTATCCCTCCCAAAGCTCTCCCTGAGGTTCCTTCCCTGGGGAAGGGAGTGCGTTTGGGCAGAAAGAGGTCTTTAGGGCCGTAATGGTAGGGAAAAGCCGAGGGGCGGGTCAATGCCGAAATGCGTCTCCCTTTCCGTTGCCAGCTTCTCCACCCTAGCCCAAGTCTGCCAGGAGAAGAGGTGGCTCCCGTAATCCAAGGGACTAGGGAGACGATAGTTTCCCAAGTGCTCAGGGCATTGGTCTTAGTTAACTCGAGTCCTCTAGACTGTAACATGAGGCGTAAAGCTCTCAAGGCAGGATCCTTCTTAGTTGAAATTGCGTCACCCATACTTAGCGTCTCACTTACCCTAGAAGACCGCTTGGCCTCAGCCGGTAGGCACGGGGTCCTTCAGGGTCCCCCAGGGTCCCCCTCTTCGAGCCCCATGTTGGGCGCCAGGTGTCGGGTCTTACTCGGGTCCTGTCCTGGAACCAACTGGGCTGAGGAAAGGTAAGTGCGCCGCTTGCCCATTCCCCAGCCTCCTCAGTTCCCCAAGACACTCTGACAAAATGGGGAGTCCAGTCAAGCAGGATCTCACTTTATTGCAAGCAGGGCAGTGATTTATATACAAAACAGCCACAAAAGGCATTTAGGCACAAAAGCAAATGACCAGTGTTCCTGCAGCCCCTCTGACTCTCTCAGGCGGATTGGTGTATACAGCTGACAATTGTAATTTATGCCACTTGTCCTTATCTTTCCCCAACCAGAGGTTTTGGCAAACAACCCAGGTCCCTCCTCTACCTCCCCTCAGCACCATCTTGACCTTGCTGGCCAGGTGGGCTCCATCAATCAGGCCGACCTTGTCCACATAGCTAGTTCCCGGCTAGCTGGAGCTATAGAGAGACCCGGTGGCAAAAAACATGGGCTGGAGAGATGGCTCAGTGGTCAAGAGCATGGACTGCTCTTGTAGAGGACCTAGGTTCAGTTCCAGGGGATCCAATACCCTCTTTGGCCTCTGTAGGCATCGTATACTGTCCCCTGTCTGCAGGGGCAGTAATCCGCAGGTACACGAAGGAGACCCCAGACCTGTAAAGATGGGCGAGAGAGAAAAGGAGACCCTGTGAGCTTGTCAATGTCTAATTTATTGAGCACAAGCAGTTGTATATATCTTGCAGAAAACAAGAAATAGGGAGGGGGTGGGTGAAACAGGGTAATCAGTCAGTTGGGCCATCTGGCATCAGAGGAGGGTCTGTTTTTGCAAGATCACTGAGTTGAGACATCGGGCTGGAGTATCTGGTGGCTTTTACTGCACGTCTGCACCCAGCTCTTGGGAAAGGCTCGAGGTGACAATTCACAGAGTCAACTTCCTTGTAAGCAAGCTCAGCATAAGCAAGCTAAAGCCTGCGGCTCCTTACAGTATACATAGTACACTTACATGCAGGCACTCATATATATAAAGAAAATCCATGTGGGGCTGGAGAGATGGCCTAGCAGTTAAGAGCACTGACTGCTCTTGCAGAAGACCTGGGTTCAATCCCCAGCACCCACATGGCGGCTGAGAACCGTCTGTAACTCCAGTTCCAGGGGAATCCAACACCCTCTTCTGACCTCTGCGGCATTGCATGACATGAGTGCACCAAACTACATGCAGATAGTATACTCATACACATGCAAAAATAAATTAAAAATCCATCTGAATTCCTGGAACAGATCAGACATATCAGAGATAGAGTGATATGAATCCAGAGGCTGTAGAAAAATGCCAGTATAATATAACCTTTATTTCACAGTGTCTCTGATATTTGCAGTAAATTACAGAAACTAGGTGAGAGTGATTATAAAAGGAGAACAGGTTCATAGAAAGGACCTAACACATTTCGCTTCAGAATGAATTTGGTCAGGAGAGAGCTTTACAACTATGGACAGCCAAGATCTGGCCTTGAAGCTGGAGAGTATCAGAACAGAGCATCGCACCACAGGAGCACCACCCGGCCTTGAAGGAGAGAGCCTTCCTGGAAGAGACATGATGGGGGCCCTGAGGGGAGAGACAGGGCTCTTCAGTTCCCGCTAACAAAACGGGTTTCTGACTCGGGAGGTTTTTAGGGGTGGGCAAGTTATACCATGTGATCTAGCCAGGCTTGGCCTACTTGCCAAGGAGCACAGAGGCAAAGGCCCTAGGTAGGACCATAAACTTACCTTGTAGCTAACGGCCACAGCAAAGCATGCTTTCTTAGCAGTTCTGTCCCAGAGAAAAAGCTTCAGGAGAGCATGGCCATGTTTTCTGGGGGAGAGGGTCTGTGATCTAATGGGGTACTGGCATGAACCACTCAACTGGTGGGTTCTGCCTAAGATACTAGGAAATCAGGGGTCCCTTTTGGGGGTTCTTAGTCTGATTAATAAAAGTAAAAATTTTAAAGGATTCAAAAGGAAGCTGAAGGACCATTTTATTGGGTTGGAAAGGAAAACAGCAAAGGAGGCAAGGTCTAAATCTCAGCAGCCTCTGAGGAGAGCAGCTCAGAAGAAGACAGTCATGGCTTTAGGAACTGAGGAGGCTGGGAAACAGGTGAAAGGCGCACTTACCCTTCCTCAGACCAGTAGGTTCTGGGACCAGACCTGACTAAGACCCAGACAACTACAGTGCCTGTGGAGGTTAAGAAAGAGGAAACTCTGCAAACCGGAGTTTATAGATGGTTGTTAGGTGCCATGTGATGCGGAATTGAACCCAGGTACTCTGGCAGAAAGCAGCCACAGTTCGCCTCTTAATCACCTAAGCCAATCTCTCCAGCCTCAATTTTGTAATTAAAAAAAATTTTTTTTTTATTTATTATTTTTTCACCATAAATTTATTTTTTTTACAAAATTATTTATTATTGTTTAGTGTATGGAGTTGTTTTTTGCCTACTATACTAAGGCGTACCCTATGATGCGATGCCTACAGAGGTAGGAAGAGGGCATTGAATCCCTGGGATCTGGAGGTTATGGATGAGGTCGCTGGGGGACGGGGTGTTCTGGGTTGGGCGGGGACTGGAGGTTCGGTCTCTTGTACGACCGTGCCCAGGCTATCCCGGGTTGGCGCAGACGTATGCAAGTGAGGTACTGGTGAATCAAAAACCAAGGTTATCTTGCAAACAGCAACCAGTGCCTCTTAACCACAAGCCATCTTTTAACCCCTTATATATATATTAATTATATCTAAATATATAATTAATATATATAATTATATATAATATATTATAAGTTTATATAAAATAAATATACATATATATTATATATTCATATAGATTATATTTATAGATATAAATATAATATTAATATATTATTTATTATATTATATAATTAAAATACATATTTTTTTAAATTTTATTTATTTCTGTATGTGTATCAATGTACTGTCTGCATTGCAAGTCTGTGCACTCCGTGAGGTGCAATGCCGCGGAGGTCAAAAAGGGGTGTCGGATTCCCCTGGAACTGGAGTTCTCCTGCAAATTGGAGTTCAGACGGTTCCTCGCGCGCCAATGCCTTGGGTGCGGGGGTGCGCGGGATCGAACCCGGTTCTCTGTAAGAGCGGTCGGCGCTCCTTAACACGAGCCATCTCTCCAGCCCCTATATATATATTTAAAGGGGAGTGGTGGGTAGTACATCCCTATAATCTCGCACTCAGAGAAGGCTGAGGCAGAAGTTAAAGCAAGCCTGAGCTATAAGAAGTTCCAGGCCAGAGAAGGCTACACAGCAAGACCCTATTCTCAAAAAAAAAAAACACAAAACATGAAAAGATCTAATAGAAAGTGAATCACATGTACAACAGAAAATCAGTACTGTGTTGTCTGTATGTGTCCGAGTCTTTTGCTGTATGTGTGTGTGTGTGAGTGTTGTGTAGTGTATATGTAGGTAAGTGTGTATATATGTGCATCACTTTTTCTGTCCCACAGTGTGTGTGTGTGTGTGTGTGTGTGTGTGTGTCTATGGAGCATATGATGATGTGTCTATGTGTCTCTCTGGTGCTGTGTCTGTGTGTTATGTCTTTCTGTGTCTCTTCGGGGAGGATTGCTTTTGTTCTTTTGATGTGAATCTTTTTCTGTGCATACACTGGAGGGCTCAGAAGCAAATGACATCTAAGTGACAAAGAACAGACCTAGTGTCTACTTTGGGGTTCTCTAGCATGTTTTACCTGATAAGGAACCAAGTCCTTGGATAAAAAGCCAAACCTTACAAGAGGATACAACATGGGTCTGAAACATCTTTTTCCAGAAACTCATGAAATGCCAAATAGAGAAATTTGAACAACAAAATCAAAACAGTAATGGATTGTAATCCAATGAATAAAACAGGAACTGCAAGTCCTTGGTAAAGAATAAACACTGCATAGGAGATGAAGAGCTTTTCCTGACAGTACAATGCAAATTGAGAATTTTAAAGTTTAGAAAAATCATCACTTCAGAGCCGGAGAGAGCGCTCAGTATTTAAAAGCACTGGTTGCTCTTTTTTTTTTTTTTTAAATGTGTATGAGTGTACTGTCTGCATGTGGGTTGGTGCACCCGTGTTGTGCAATGCCACGGAGGTCAGAAGAGGGCGTCGGATTCCCCTGGAACTGGAGTTAAAGACGGTTCTTAGCCGCCATGTGGGTGCTGGGAATTGAACCCGGGTCTTCTGCAGGAGCAGTCAGCACTCTTAACCACTGAGCCATCTCTCCAGCCCCTAGCACTGGTTGCTCTTACAGAGGACCTGGATTTGGTTCAGTTCCAGGGAACCTGATTGCCCTCTTCTGACCTCCATGAACAAGGAATGACATAGGCACATTTACATACACACAGGCAGTACACAATACACGTAAAATCTGAATTGGGTAACTATAGGGAATATGTGTGTTCTTAAGAATGGCTGGGCATGGTGGCACATGCCTTTAATCCTAGTACTTGGGAGGCAGAGGAAGGCAGGATCTCTGTGAGTTCAAGGCCAGGCTGGTCTACAGAGCATTTCCCAGGACAGCCAGAGTTCCGGGAGACCCTGTTTCAAAAAAGACCAAAACAAAAAAAAAAAAAAAAAAAAAAACCCTCTGGGTCAGCTACACACCTTTAATCCCAGCACTGAGGAGGCAGAGGCAGGCAGATGGATGATCTCTGGGAGTTCAAGGCCAGCATGGTCTACATAGTGAGTTCCAGACCATCTGGGGCTACAGGTAACCCTGTTTCAAGAAGACCATAAAGAAATTATTTTGTGCCTATGTATGTGAAAGGTTAACATTAGTGACTTCCTCATCCCTCTCCACCTTACTTTTTGAGACAGGTTTTCTCCACCCCCAGCCCTGGGACTGCATACATAGAGCCTGGCTAGGTGGGTGCTAGAGATCAAAATGCAGGCTTTTTTTTTGGTATTTTTGAGACAGGGTCTCCCTGCAGCCCCAACTGTCCTGGAACTCCCTATGCAGACCAGGCTGGCCTTGAACTCACAAGTGATCTGCTTGCCTCTGCTGCCTCCCAAGTGCTGGGATTAAAGGCATGCACCACCACACCTGGCAAAAATTCAGGTTTTATGTTGTTTGGCAAAAGCACTTTATGGCCTCCATATATTTGCTTAAGTATTTATTTCAGTAACTTCAAACAAACTTGGTTCTTTGTGGCCCTCTGTATTTATTTTATTCATTTACAAATGTTAGCCTAAAAACTGGACCATGGGCTTCAGACTGCCCAAGGGCTCCATGTTTCAAAAGGATGACTTCTCTATGGCACAGAAGCCTCATCTGCTTACAAGTACATTACATCATAATGAGACACATTTAAATGTATCAACTTTTTGCTTTGTTATAAGAAACAAATTATAGAACAGTGTATATTGATCATAAATATTAACTCTAACTTTATTTAGTTCTAAACTTTCTGCAATTACTAGAGCAAAAAATTGCTCTAAAAATAGGAACTTTAATGTCACACAATCAAAGCATCAAAGAACAACTATACCAAAGTCATACACACAAAGCACACAGGAACATAGTAACTGTGAAAAATGAATCAAGACAGTGAAATGTCGTATAACTAAGTGCTTACAAAGCTTTTAAACAAAGTGGTTAAAAACAATACTATTTACCATCTGTCTTTGATATTTTTGGAAAATTTTTGATAATTTCTTTAATGATTGGCTGGTAGCAGGCATCCCTTTCTGTTTTCCCAGTTTCACTCCAGTCTCTTACGAACTGTTTCAAAGTGGACTTTAACTTATCCATGTCAAATGTAGATGCTGGCATAATCTTTCCAGTCCCCTGTTAAAAAACAAAAGTGAATTACTGTTTGAGAGTTAATTTTGAATATGGTTAAATGAGCACAGATACTAAGAGGCTCTACAGGCCATTTAGTAGATAAACCACTAGCCTCTCACCCCAACAGGTATTCAAGTGCCACCTGAGACATCACATGAAAAGTTTGGTGGTCTCACTTTTACCCTCAACAGATTAAGTCCATTAATTATAAAACTACCACAGAATTAAGCAGTCCTTGCTTGTGAAAGAACCAGAACTAAGCTGCTATGGGGACAGAAGCTCCTAGCCTGTTTATGAGAGCAAAGACAGTCCCTCCAGTTCATCGATGGGCAGCATAATGAGGCTCCCACTGGAGTGGGCCAATTTTATCTACCCTGAGGACACAGAAACTTTAGTTTCTAATTGCTGGCCAGTCCTTGACGTTTAAGTGGAAAAAAAAAAGTTTTGTATGGGTTTTTGAGACAGGGTTTCCCTGTAGCCCCACGTTGGCCTGGAACTCACTATGTAGACCAGGTCTGCCTTGAACTCAGAGACTTGTGCCTGCCTTGTCTCCTGAGTGCTGGGATTAAAAGGCATGCACCACACACCCGCAAGTGAAAAAAAAAATTTTTAAGTAAAGATGGATTATCAATAGATATAAATACTGAAAAAAATGGGGGGAAAGTAACTTTATATAGCTAGTATTTTATATAAAAATTTAACAATTTATTTAAGTCACCCTATTGATAGAACATATAAAACCCATGCAAAGGTACCCCAAAGTCCCAACAATTATGAGTACTAAAAAAAACAAAAAAAAAAAAAAAAACCTTGGTAGAAATCTAGTCTCCAGCATACTGTTCTTCTAGCCTCAAAGGATAACATACACTTGAAAATTTTCAGTACAGCTGATGACCTCACAAGATAATAAAACTAAATCCAGGACAATCTAAAAATCCTTTACAAACAGAAACTAAACCATAGAATGAAAACAAACAGAACAAATTTTCACATACATCTTCTCCATATTCTTTATTTTCAAACATATGTATGCAATCATTCACAATGGTCAGAAGTATTTCTTGATTATGATCAATGCATTTCCGGATCTTGTCCAAGTGAAGAGGAAACTGAGGAAGTAGTTTCTGCTGATTATCTGGAAGTGATCGAAACTGTCTTTCTGTTCGGTTCACTCGTTCATGCATACTGGTGCTAAAACATAAAAGGTGTTTTTGAGACAGGTGTTTTTTTAATTGGCAAAAAAATTCTCTCACCAGAGGCCAACCTTACTTTCAGATTTTCATTCTACATAAGGACTCCCTTGCAATGGACACCGCCCTTCACTTATGATCTTTGGGCTTTTGAAGGCTGCAACTCAAAGTTCAGTATATTTTTTACTTTATCACAAATACTTCTCAGAGCAATCAATAATAATAATGTTTTTTAACTAGTAAAAACAGATGTGTACAAATAAATGGAAAAGAGGAAACAAAGATTAATGTCTAATTAATTTTATGATTTTAATTTTTCAAATCATCATCTCTTGGCAAAACTAGAGGATGCCTTGACGTCTCCATCATCTGAGTAAAAAATGCTGCGGTGGAAATTAAGTCAAATGGCCTGGGGACACAGTTCAGGGGTAGAGTGCTTGTCCGTATGCCTAAGGAGGCTATGTTTAATCCCCAGAACAAAAATAACTAAGCAACAAATACTTTAGAATATAAAGTGTTCTAAAAAGCCAAGCAGAATTTTGAAAAATATCATAAAATATATACCACAAAACAAAACTGAAATTCTGAAACTCTATAGGGTTTTAAATATAATATTTGCAATCTGTGTTCCAACAGTTTCCAGGTAACTCTAGGAGTCATTTTGGGATTATTTGTAAAATCAAAAGGTCCATCTATCTTTTTGAGGCAGTGTCCTCCTGTAGCCCCAGCTGGCCTGGACCTCACTATGTAGATCAGGCTGGACCTAAACTCAAGAGACCCACCTGCCTGCCTCTGCCTCTTCAATCTGCTGAGATTAAAGGCCCCACCACACCTAGAACATCATTTTTAAAAGCTAAATCTATACTCATACTTAAATGTAAATTTTCATCAATCAAATTGGCAAAATTTAAAAACCTGGCTAGATCAAATGCTGGCAAACTTGTGGAATAATCAGAACATGCCACACTGGTAAGTGCACAGTGAGCACACCCCTGCTAGAGAACAGGAGCCTTCCTTAGTACACTTAACATGGCATTTGCCCTGGGATCTAGCAGTTCTGTTCCTACATATGCACTCCAGAAACTCTTAATCTGGTACCCTGAAACATGAGCAATGTTCACCACAGTACTGTCAGACTAACAAACACAAAAGTCTGGAAACAACCAAAAGGTCTGTTATCAGTGGACAAAATGAAGAAACTCAAGGTACAGCACGGAATGCAGCAATGAAGTGGATTAAGTAGAGCAATATATAGCAATATGGATAAAAATTAAGAACACAAATATTATTATTATTATTATTAGTAGTAGTAGTAGTCTTTTTGAGACAGGGTCTCCCTGTAGCTCCAGCTGTCCTGGAACTCACTGTGTAGACCAGGCTGGCCTTGAACTCAGAGACTCTCCAAGTGCTGGGATCAAAGGCATCCACCATCATGCCCAGCCCACAAATACTATTTTTAAACACAGCAAATTAAATAACAGATAATATATAATTCCATTTTACTAAAACTAAACAAAAACAACAGTGACATGCAAACACAAGGAAGAAAATTCAGGAGAAGAGAATCATCACTTTAGAGGAAAGGAATGGAACAGTGGGGGTGCATTTGTACAAACTTCATAAAAACTGGTGGTATGTTCACAAGTATTCACTATAATAGTCCTTACATTTCCTATACATAAATAATCCATGCATTTCTTTAAAATGTACACCGAAGACAGTATAACAGCTCTGAAGTCAGACAGATCTGAGTCGTCAGTTGTTACTATCTGATCTCTTTTATATCTCATAGTGTCTCGATAAAACAAGATAGTAATAATGATAATGTTCATAGAAGTATCATTTGTTGAAATTTAATAAATGCCAAGCACTAAACTATGTACCTAACATAACCTAGTCTGAGCACATCTCCACAAAACCCTACAAGGTAGATAACATTACAGCCAGAGTTCTGTCCACTCTACTGGGCTTCACTGGAAACTGGAACTTATATATGGCGTACTTAGTAATGCAGTAAGCACTTGTTATGGCTTGGGCATGAAGTTCCTCCTTAAAACAAACAAACAAAAAAGATTCATGCACACAGGCTTGGTCCCTTAGCTGGCACTCTCTGGGGAGGGTATGGAAACTCTAGGAGGTAGGGCATAGCTGAAGGTCATAGGTCACCAAGGCATGCCTTGGGCAGCTTGCCCTGGGCCTGTCACTTTCTGCTCCCTGGCTGCCGTAAGGTAAGCTGTTCTGCTTTTCTCTCGTACAATGGACACAAATTCACCTCTGAAACTCTGGACCAAAATAATGTTATCCTTTCCTTGTTTATACTGGAGATTTTTTTGTGTGTGAGTGACAGAGTCTGACTAATACAGTATTAAAAAAAAAAGGTAGGCATATCTACTCTCTCTAGATATTAGTATGTTCACAGTGAATTAAAAAAATGTAAAAAGAGGGGCTGGAGAGATGGCCCAGCGGTTAAGAGCACCAACTGCTCTTGCAGAGGACCCGGGTTCGATCCCCAGCACCCACATGACGGCTGAGAACCGTCTTTAACTCGTCCCAGGGGAATCCAACACCTTCTTCTGAACCTCTGCGGTCTACACATACATGGTGCACCAACCTACATGGAGACAGTACATTCATACACATAAAAAATAAATAAAATTTTAAAAAATGTAAAAAAGTAAAACTGCTTAGAGAAAGAGGGACAATCATCCTTCTTCTAGAAGGAACCACTTTTCCCCACATATTATGAGTTTGTAGATGTTTAAGACAAATCTACCCACAACTGAATACTGACAAAGTCTAATTATATGTATTTATGGGAAAGTGAAATTGTAGGTACAAAGTGGGATGATCAAAGCAAGCTAGTTAGGCCATCACTTCACACACACTTCAGGGAAGCCTGTATGCTCTCACAACTAATCCCACTTCTCCACCCCCACCCTATGTGGCTAACTAATTCTACTCTCTATGTCTATGACTGTTCTGGATTCCACACCTAAGAACATGAGGCACCTGTCTTTCTGTGCCTCGCTTATTTCATGTAACACCTACTCAACACATGGCACACAAGAGAAGACCACTAATACCTGATAAGGAGTGCAGAATCTCAGGCTATACCCATGTCCTACTCAGAAGGAATCTGCTTCAGCTAAGACCCACAGTTAATCTGCAAAAATATTCTCAAATATAAAGAGTAAAACAATTAACATTCCATCTTATGCAAGGAAATTTTGAGTTCTAAATCTGCCTATATTTGCTATAGTTTGAATGTAGCCACAAAAATTTGTATTAAAATTTATCCTCATTATGAGGTATAAGGAGGGTGAAAACTTAAACCAGCTATGGTATTTGGAGGTAGGACCTTTGGGAGAAAAGTAAGGTTAAATGANCCTCCCCTTCCTCTCTCTCTGCCCCGCCCTGCCCCTTTCCTCTCCCTCTGCCGCCCCTCGTCCGCTTCCTCTCCCTCTGCCGCCCCCTCTCCCCCTTCCACTTCCTCTGCTGCCCCTCTCCTTCTCTTCCTCTGCCGCCACCTCTCCCCCTTCATCTCCCTCTGCCGCCCCCTCCCCTTTCCTCCCCTCTGCCGCACCCCTCTCCCCCTCTCTTCCTCTGCCGCCCCCGCCCCTTCCTCTCCCTCTTCGCCCCCTCTCCCCCTTCCTCTCCCTCTGCCGCCCCCTTCCCCCCTCCTCTCCCTCTGCCGCCCCCTCTCCCCCTTCCTCTTCCCTCTGACGCCCCCCTCCCCTTCCTCTCCTCTGCCGCCCTCCTCTCCCTTCCTCTCCTCTGCCGCCCCCCTCCTCTCCCCTTCCTCCCCTGTGCCGCCCCCCTCCCCTTCCTCTCCCTCTGCGCCCCCCCCCTTCCTCTCCCTCTGCCGCCCCCTCTCCCCTCCTCTCCCTCTGCCGGCCCCTCCCCCCTTCCTCTCCCTCTGCTGTCTGCCCCCTCCCCCTTCCTCTCCTCTGCCCCCCGCTCCCCTCTCTGCCCCTCTTCCCTCTCTCCCTGCCGTCCCCCCTCTCCCCCCTCCTCTCCCTCTCCGCCCCCCCACCCCCTTCCCTCTCTCTCTGCCGCCCCCCTCCCCTTCCTCTCCTCCGCTCCTCTCCCCTCCTCTCCCTCTGCCGCACCCTCTCCCCCTTCCTCTCCCTCTGCCGCCCCTACCCTCCTCTCCCTCTGCCGCCCCCCTTCCCCCCCTCCCTCTGCCTCCCCCCTCCCCTTCCTCTCCCTCTGCCGCCCCACTCCCCTCTCTCCCTCTGCCGCCCCCCTCCCCTTCCTCTCCCTCTGCGACCCCTCGCCCCTCTGGCCCCTTCCTCTCTCCTCTGCCGCCCCCTCCCCTTCCCCTCTTGCCCCCCTCCCTTCTCTCCCTCTCCCCTCTCCCTCTTTCCTTCTCCCTTCCTCCCCCCCTCCCCTCTCCTCCTTCTCCCTCTGCCCCCCTCCCCTTCCTCTCCCTCTGCTGCCCCCCTCCCCTTCCTCTCCCTCTGCCGCCCCCTCTCCCCTTCCTCTTCCTTGCTGCCCCCTCCCTTCCTCTCCCCTGCCCCCCCTCTCCCCCTTCTTCTCCCTCTGCCCTCCCCCTCCCCTTCCTCTCCCTCCTGCCCGCCCCTCTCCCTTCCGCTTCCCTCTGCCGCCCCCCTCCCCTTCCTCTCCCTCGCCTCCCCCTCTCCCCTTCCTCTCCCTCTGCCGCCCCCTCCCCTTCCTCTCCTTCTGCCCCCCATCCCCTTCCTCTCCCTCTTGCCGCCCCCTCTCCCCTCTCCTCTTCCCTCTGCCGCCCCCTCTCCCCCTTCCTCTCCCTCTGCCGCCCCCCTCCCCTCTCCTCTCCCTCTGCCCGCCCCCTCCCCTTCCTCTCCCTCTGCTGCCCCCTCCCCTTCCTCTCCCTCTGCCGCCCCCTCTCCCCCTTCCTCTCCCTCTGCCGCCCCCTCCCCCTTCCTCTCCCTCTGCCGCCCCCTCCCCTTCCTCTCTTCTGCCCCCCCATTTCTGCTGGCTCCTGTGAACCTGCCTACTTTCTCCAACCCTAACTATCCGGAGACAATCAGAGGCAGTGGGAGTCTAGTCAAGCAGGATCTCACTTTGTTGCAAGCAGGGCAGTGATTTATATACAAAACAGCCACAAAAGGCATTTGTGAAAGCAAATGACCAATGTTCCTGTAGCCCCTCTGACCCTCTCAGGCAGATTGGTGTACACAGCTGACAATTGTAACTAAAACCTCTTGTCCTTATCTCTCCCCAACCAGAGGTTTTGGCAAACAACCTGGGTCCCTCCTCCTCTACCTCCCCTCAGCGCCATCTTGACCTGGCCAGCCAGGTGGGCCCCACCACATGGATATACTTAACATAGATATAGTCATACATTATTATTATTATTGTTGTTGTTGTTGTTGATCTTTTTGAGATATGGTCTCTCTGTAGCTCCAGTTGTCCTGGAACTCACTATGTAGACCAGGCTAGCCTTGAACTCAGATCTGCCTGCCTCTGCCTCCTGAGTGCTGGGATTAAAGGCATGTGCCACCACAGCCAGCTTATTATTATTATTATTTATTTTAAATTTTTTATTTTTTTATGTGTATGAGTGTATTGTCTGCATGTAGGTTGGTGAACCCGTGTCATGCAATGCCGCGGAGGTCAGAAGAGGGCGTCAGATTCTCCTGGAACTGGAGTTAAAGATAGTCTTTAGCTGCCTTGTGGGTGCTGGGAATGGAACCTGGGTCCTCTGCAAGTGCAGTCAGTGCTCTTGTCCGCTGAGCTATCTCTCTAGCCCCTACTATTATTATTATTATTATTGAGACAAAGCCTCACTGTATAGCTAGCTTATTATCCTGGCCTTCAACTTATTCTTCTGTCTCTGCCACAAGAAAGCCAGGATTATAGGCATTTGCCTCTACATCAGAGCGCAATAGTTTTCAGTGATTTTTAAGTTCCTACTCAGTAATTCTTTTTTTTTTTTTTTTTGGGGGACAGGGCTCCCTGTAGCCCCAGCTGTCCTTGGAACTCACTCTGTAGACCAGGCTGGCTTTGAACTCACAAAGATCCACCTGCCTCTGCCTCCCAAGTGCTAGGATTAATTCTGTCATCTGTGTAAGAAACTATGGAAATGAACATAAATTATCTAGAAATAAAAGATATCTTGTTGCTTCTGACAGGCCACTATTATAGAGGACTGAGTGAATAGTTTGTTTTAAATTTTGGAAATACTTGCAAGTTTACTTTGCTGGGTCAGAAAAGTCTCTTAAGAAACAATTTCAGGGCTGAGAGAGTTGGCCTAGTGGTTAAGAGTGCCCAAACTGCTCTGCAAGGGACCCAGGTTCGATCCCAGCACCTACATGGCGACTGAGAAACCGTCTTAACTTATTCCAGGGGAATCGTGCCTCTTTCTGACCTGCGTGGCATTGCTGACACTGGTGCACAAACCTACATGCAGATCAGTACATTCAAGTAGATTCATAAACCACATCAAGAATAAATAAATAAATTTAAAAAATAAAATAAAAAAGAACAATTTCCAGTATCTAGAAATACAGTAATACAGGAATATTGCCCCTTTCTAGAATATGAAATAGATGGTTATGGTTTCATTATCATTTCATCTTTTTAAAAAATTATTTTATGGTTATGTATATGTTTGGGTGTATTGTCTGCATGTAAGTGCACCCATGTCATGGAATGCACACGGAGGCCAGAAGAATGCATTGGATCGCCTGGAACTAGAGTTAGGACAGTTGTTAGCTGCCATGTAGGTGCTGGGAATTCTGGGACCTCTGCAAGAACAGCTAGTGCTCTTAACCGCTGAGCCATCTCTCCAGACCCTGCATTTCATCTTTTATTTCATACACATATACTTTAGCATCTTCCTGAAACAAAGTAATGGGAAAAATTTTGCAACATTAAGTGAATTTTGACTTTTTTTTTTTATCCTTTTCAATGTTTTTCTCTTTTGTTACCCTTTTTAATTGTGTGGTTTTTTTTTTAGAGCAAGGTCTCCCGTAGCTGCTGGCTGTGTTCTGGACTCACTCTGTAGACCAGGCTGGGCTTGAAACTCACAGAGATTCCGCCTGCCCTCTGCCTTCCCAAGTGCTAGGATTAAAGGATCGCCACCATGCCTGCGTTTGCTTTCATATAAAATTACAGCCTCTAGGTGTGGTGGCATACCCCTTTGATCCCAGCACATGTAATTGCTGCTAATTTACCTTGTTTGGATACCTGTATGTTTTGTTTCTTTTAAATTATTTTTATTTGTGTGAGTGTTTGCCTGCACCTATGCAGGTGTACCACTTGCATGCAATGCCCGTGAGAGCAGTGGATCCCTGGAACTAGAGTTAAAAATGATTGTTAGCTATGTGTGGTGCTGGGAATGAATCCAGGTCCCTAGCCAAGAGTATCCAGTGCTCTTACCATTGAGCTGTTTTCCGCCCTATTTTTTTTTTTTTTTTTTAATCGTCTTTTTTTTTTTTTTTTTTTTTTTTGTCTTTTTAGACAGGGTTCTCCCTGTAGCCAGCTGGCTTGGAACTCATGTCAGACCAGGCGGCCCTTGAACTACAGAATCTGTCCTGCCTCTACCCTCCCAAGTGCTGGGATTAAAGGCATGTTTTCATCACTACACTGTACTGGTTGGATCTTATTTTTTGTTTCAAAGTTAAGCATTACAAGTAATAGTGCGTAATCTTGTTTTCCCTATAGGCATTATTTCATTAACGTGATAGTCATATATAACTCTCCTTTAATTCATTTGTCTTAGATCTTCACCTGGATAAGTGGCTGATAGCTAATAGAAACTCTATTCTACCGCTCATATTGTTTTGTTTGTTGTNGGAAAACAGAAAGGGATGCCTGCTACCAGCCAATCATTAAAGAAATTATCAAAAATTTTCCCAAAGACAGATGGTAAATAGTATTGTTTTTAACCACTTTGTTTAAAAGCTTTGTAAGCACTTAGTTATACGACATTTCACTGTCTTGATTCATTTTTCACAGTTACTATGTTCTGGGTGCTTTGTGTGTATGACTCTTGGTTAGTTGTCTCTTTGATGCTTTGATTGTGTGACATTAAAGTTCCTATTTTTGAGCAATTTTTTGCTCTGTAATTGCAGAAAGGTTTAGAAACAAATAACAGTTAGAGTTAATATTATGATCAATACTACACTGTTCTTATAATTTGGTTTCTTATCAGAACAAGCAAAAGTTGATACATTTAAATGTGTCTCATTATGATGTAATGTACTTGTAAGCAGATGAGGCTTCTGTGCCATAGAGAAGTCATCCTTTTGAAACATGGAGCCCTTGGGCAGTCTGAAGCCCATGGTCCAGTTTTTAGGCTAACATTTGTAAATGAATAAAATAAATACAGAGGGCCACAAAGAACCAAGTTTGTTTGAAGTTACTGAAATAAATACTTAAGCAAATATATGGAGGCCATAAAGTGCTTTTGCCAAACAACATAAAACCTGAATTTTTGCCAGGTGTGGTGGTGCATGCCTTTAATCCCAGCACTTGGGAGGCAGCAGAGGCAAGCAGATCACTTGTGAGTTCAAGGCCAGCCTGGTCTGCATAGGTAAGTACCCGGCAGAGACAGGACTGATCTCAAAAAATAACCACTAAAAATACAAAAAAAAGCCTGCATTTTGATCTCTAGCACCCACCTAGCCAGGCTCTATGTATGCAGTCCCAGGGCTGGGGGTGGAGAAAACCTGTCTCAAAAAGTAAGGTGGAGAGGGATGAGGAAGTCACCTAATGTTAACCTTTCACATACATAGGCACAAAATAATTTTTCTTTTTTGGTCTTCTTGAAACAGGGTTACCTGTAGCCCCAGATGGTCTGGAACTCACTATGTAGACCATGCTGGCCTTGAACTCCCAGAGATCATCCATTGGCCTAGGCCTTGCCCTCAGTGCTGGAATTAAAGGTGTGGAAATGACGCCAGAGGGTTTTTTGTTGGTTTTTTTTTTGCTTTTTTTGGTCCTTTTTTGAAACAGGTCTCCCTGGAACCTGGCTGTCCTGGAAATGCCGTCTGTAGACCAGGCCTGGCCGTTGACCTCACAGAGACTGCCGCTCCTCCACTCCGCACGTACTAGGATTAAGCATGTGCCCCCAATGCCAGCCATTCTTAAGAAACACACATATTCCCTATAGTTACCAAATTCAGATTTTACGTGTATTGTGTACTGCCTGGATGTTTTAAATGTGCCTATGTCATTCCTTGTTTCATGGAGGTCAGAAGAGGGCCAATCCTGGTTCCCTGGAACTAACCAAATCCAGGTCTCTGTAAGAGCAACCAGTGCTAGGGGCTGGAGAGATGGCTCAGTGGCTAAGAGTTGCTGCTGTTCTTGCCAGAAGCCCGGGTTCAATTCCAGCACCCACATGGCCGGCGTATAGAACCCGATCTTTAAACTCCAGTTCCAGGGGAATCTTTCACGCCCTCTTTGACCCGTAGGCATTACAAACACGGGTGCACCAACCCCATGCAGACATAACACCATACACACATTCAAAAAAAAAAAAAAGAGCAACCAGTGCTTTAATTCTGAGCGCTCTCTCCGGCTCTGAAGTGATGATTTTTCTAAACTTTAAAATTCTCAATTTGCATTGTACTGTCAGGAAAAGCTCTTCATCTCCTATGCAGTGTTTATTCTTTACCAAGGACTTGCAGTTCCTGTTTTATTCATTGGATTACAATCCATTACTGTTTTTTTTTTGATTTTGTTGTTCAAATTTCTCTATTTGGCATCTCTTTCATTCATGGAGAGTTTCTGGAAAAAGATGTTTCAGACCCATGTTGTATCCTCTTGTAAGGTTTGGCTTTTTCCAAGGACTTGGTTCCTTATCAGGTAAAACAGCTAGCAGAACCCCAAATAGACACCTAGGTCTGTTCTTTGTCCACTTAGATGTCATTGCTTTGAGCCCTCCAGTGTATGCACAGAAAAAGATTCCACATCAAAAGACCAAAAGCACATCCTCCCCGAACGAGGACACAGAAAGACATAACACACAGACACAGCACCAGAGAGACACATAGACACATACACCTGCTCTCAGACACACACACACACACACCACACACACACATGTAGAGACAGAAAAAGTGATGCACATATATACACACTTACCTACATATACACCTACTCACAGACACTCACACACACACACATACAGCCAAGACTCGGACACATACAGACACACAGTACTGATTTTTCCTGTTTGTACATGTGATCACTTCTATTAGATGCTTTCATTTTGTGTTTTTTTTTTTGAGAATAGGGTCTTGCTGTGTAGCCTTCTCTGGCCTGGAATTCTTATAGCTCAGGCTGCTCTTAACTTCTGCCTCAGCCTTCTCTGAGTGCCGAGATTATAGGGATGTACTACCCACCACTCCCCTTTAAAGTATTATATAGGGCTGGAGAGATGGCCTAGCGGTTAGGACGCCACACGCTCTTCAGAGAACCTGGTCAGTCCCCAGCCCCACATGGCGGCCCGAGAACCGTCTGAACACTCCCAATTGCAGAGAAGAACTCCAGTTCCAGGGGAATCCAGACCACCCTCTTCTGACCATGGGCATTGCACTCTCACATGGTGCACTTAACTTACATGCAGACAACACGACTTCTACACATACAGAAAAAAATAAAAAAAATAAAAATAAAAAAAAAAAAAAAAAAAAAAAAAAAAAAAAATAATATAATATAATACTATAATATGATAATCTATACTTTATATACTTATTATATAATATATAATATACATCCATATTATATATACTCACCATAATTATTTATATAGAAATATATATTTCTGATCTCATATCTTAATATACGGGTTAAAGGATGGCTTAGTGGTTAAGAGCACTGGTTGCTGTTGCAGAGAACCTGGTTTTGATTCCCAGTACTCACTTGGCAGCCACCAGCCATCCATAACTCCAGATCCAGGGGATCAGATGCCCTCTTCTGACCTCTGTAGGCATTGCATGTCATGGGTACGCTTATATATGTAGGCAAAACACTCATACACTAAAAATAATAAATAATTTGTTAAAAAAAATAACATTCATTGTGAAAAATATAATAAAAAAAGATATTTTTAATTTTTTTTTATTGGGCTGGAGAGCTGGCTTAGTGATCTAAGGGACTGGCTGTCTTGCAGAGGATCCTGGTTCAAATCCCAGCATCCCACATGGACCTAACAACCATCTATAACTACCGGATTTTTCAGAGTTTCCCTCTTCTACCGCCACAGGGCCTGTCAGTGTAGGGATCTTATCAGGTCCTGTCCTGGAACCGACAGGGTTGAGGGAGGGTAAGTGCACTGCTCACACGTCGCCTCTCAGCCCAGCCTCCTCAGTTCCACGGAGACACATCAGACGCAGTGGGAGTCCTAGTCAAACAGGATCTCACTTTATTGCAAACAGGGCAGTGATTTATATACAAAACAGCCACAAAAGCATTTGGTTGAAAGCAAATGACCAATGCTCTGCAGCCCCTCTGACCCTCTCAGGCAGATTGGTGTACACAGCTGACAATTGTAACTAAAACCTCTTGTCCTTATCTTCCCCAAACCAGAGGTTTGGCAAACAACCGGGTCCCTCCTGCCTCTACCTCCCCTCCCAGCCCTCTTGACCTGGCCAGCCAGGGGGCCCCACCACATGGATATTACTTACACTAGATATAGTCATACATTTATTTATTAGTGTTGTTGTTGTTGTGTTTGGACCGTTGTGTCTCCCGGTGTCTCGGGTCTACGAGTTGGTCATCTGGAGTGCTCCTGTTCCGCACTCACTATGTAGAACCAGGCAGCCCTTTGAACTCAGATCTGCCATGCCTACTGCCGTCCTGAGCGTGCATGGGATATATAAGGACTGCTGACACCACAAGCCTAGCTTACTTGATTATTATTACTTCATCTATTGTAATTTAAAATATTTTTTTCTTATAATCATGTTTTTGTGGTGTAGCATGAGTGACACAGTAGTGTCTGCATGTCGGCTGTTGAGCGTCCGAATGGGTCATGCAGATCCGACCGGTATAGAGAGTGGCAGTCTAGATTGCCTGGGAGCCTGGAGTGAACGGTATAGCGTAGCAAGTGCCAATTGATCGGCGTACGTCTGGAGAACTGGGTCTCTAGGGGCTAGAGTGCCCGCTACTGGATCTCTTTACTCGCTGGTATCTTCTATTTGCCCTATTATTATTATGTCGATTGTATTGAGCGACAAGCCCTCACTGTAGATTATAGCTAGCTACTTTACCTGGGCCTGCACTTACTTCCTTCTGTCTCCTGCCACAAGAAAGCCAGGATTATTAGTGCACTTGCTTCGCCTCTACCATCACAGCGGCAATAGTTTTCAGTGATTTTTTAAGTTCCTACTCAGTATTCTTTTTTTTTTTTTTTTTTGGGGGACAGGGTCTCCCTGTAGCCCAGCTGTCCGGAACTCACTCTGTCAGCCAGGCTGGCTTTTGAATCTCACAAAGATCCACCTGCCTCTGCTCCAAGTGCTAGATTAATCTGTCATCGTGTAAGAAACTATGGAAATGAAATAAATTATCTAGAAATAAAAGATATCTTGTTTGCTCTGACAGGCCACTAATTATAGAGGACTGAAGTGATGAGTTTGTTTAACATTTTGGAATACCTTCAAGTTTACTGGCTTTCAGAAAGTCTCTTAAGAAATAAAAAACTTTTCAGGGGGCTAGAGAGATGGCTATGGTAAGAAGTGCCAACTATGCTCTTGCAGAGGACCCAGGTTCGATCCCAGCACTCATGGCGCTGAGAACCGTCTTTAACTCTAGTCCAGGGGAATCCGATGCCTCGTCTGGGTGACCTGCGGGGCATTTGACAAAATTGAACTGGTGCAAATATACAGATGAACTACATACATTCAGTACTTCATACACATACAAGAATAAATACAAATTTAAAAAATAAAATTAAAAAAGAACAATTTTCCAGTATCTAGAACATACGTAATACAGGAATATTGCCCCTTTCTAGAATATGAAATAGATGGTTATGGTTTTCATTATCATTATATCTTTTATAAAATTATTTTTAATTTATTACTGTATTATGTTTGTGTGTGTATTGTCTGCATGTAAGTGCACCATGTCATATGACACACGGAGGCAGAGGAATGCATTGGATCCCCTGGAAACTAGATTTAGGCAGTTGTTAGCTGCCTGTAGTGCTGGAATCTTTGGGACCGTTGCAGAACAGCATAGGGCTCTTAACGCTGGAGCCATCTCTCCCAGACCCTGCATTCATCTTTTATTTTCTATACCACATATACTTTAGCATTTCCTGACACAAAGTATGGGAAAAATTTTGCAAATTAAGTATTTTTGAACTTTTTTTTTTTTATCCTTTCAATGTTGTTTTCTCTTTGTTACCCTTTTTAAGTGATGTTTTTTTTTTTTAGAGACAAGGTCCCCTCTCTGTAAGCTCTGCTGTTCTGGAACTCACTCTGGACCAGGGGGGCTTGAACTCACAGAGACCGCCTGCCTCTGGCCTCCAAGTGCTAGGATTAAAGGCATGCGCCACCAGCCTGTTTGACTTTTGCAATAAAAGTACAGCCTCTAGGTTGTGGTGTATACCCCTTTGATCCCAAGCCATGTAATTGCTGCTAATTACCTTGTTTGGATACCGTATGTTTTGTTTCGTTTAAATTAGTTTTATTGTGTGTGAGTGTTGCCTGAGCTAGGTAGGTGTACACACTGCATACAATGCTTGCATGCGTAGTTAGTGATCCCTCGGAACTGAGTTAAAAATGATTGTTAGCTATGTGTGGCTGCTGGGAACTGAATCCAGGTCCGTCTGCAAGAGTATCCAGTGTCTTAACCATTGAGCTGGCTCTTCTCAGCCCCTCATTGTTTTTTTTTATAATGTCTTTGTTTTTTTTTTTTTTTTTTTTGTCCTTTTTGAACGGGTCGAGGGTCTCCCTGTAGCTCCAGCTGGTTTGGAACTCATGTAGACCAGGCTGGCCCTGAACTCACAGAAATCTGCCTGCCTCTACCTCCCAAGTGCTGGGATTAAAGGCATGCACCACTACACTAGGTCTGGAACATATTTTTGTTTTTAAAGTTAGCATACAAGTAATAGGCTTTGTTATGGCATTTTCATAAGTGCATGTCATTATACCTTGCTCTTATTCATTGCTAACTCACTGGATATCTATGCTAATATGCTAGATATTTGTTTTTAGCAGAATTAGTACCCTAAACATCACCCATGGTATATCTGCTTAATGGCTTTTTGACATGTTGGGCTTACTTTCTAAATAGGCAATTGAAAGATAATAGTCATTCTATACTCGTGATTCAGATGGCTCAGTGGTTAAGAGCACTGGCTACTTTTTCAGAGAACTCTGGTTCAGTTACCAGAACTCATGATAACTAACAACCAGCTATAATTCCAGTTCCAAGGGATCTGACACCAACTTCTGCCCTCCACAGGTGTTGCATGACATGGGTACCCTTACATATATGCAGGCAAAACACTGATACACACATACACATAAAATAGAATCAATTAAAAAATTGAGATGGTTTATCATTGCTGCCTATTCTGGTTAGAGCTTTTGCCTAGCATGAACAGACCCTTGGTTTGAGTCTCATCACTGCGGGGGGGGATTTCAGCAACTGCTTTTCTTTTTTTGAGACAGGGTCTCCCTGTTGTGTCACAGAGATCCACCTGCGCCAGCCTCTGGAATGCTGGGACTAAAGGTGTGCACCACCATGCCCAGCTGTGTGTTTTGTTTTGTTTTTTAAATCATGAAAAGATGTTGGATATTGTAAAATAAAATTTGATTCTATAGAGAAAACTTTGTGGGTTTTTTTTCCCTCATTTTATTAAGTGATACCTTTAGATTAACTTATTTTCTTATGTTAACTCTCCCTTGCATTCTTGTGATAAACCCCATTTGGTTATAGTAAACAGTTCTCAAAATACATCTTAGTATTTTGTTTGGGATTTCTACACTCATTGGTAGAAGACAGTGGCCTATGACTTTTCTCTTGATAGCAGTAATCCTTGCCTTTTTACCCATGGGACATTGAGATGGCCTTGAACTCAGAGATCAGCTTGCCTCTGCCTCCCAAGTTCTAGGACTAAAGGCGTGTGCTGCCACACCCAGCTGTTTAAGGTTTTTTTTTTTAATATTTTTAAAATTTTTATTCTTGTATGTGTATGAATGTACTGTCTGCATGTAGGTTTGTGTACCCGTGTTGTGCAATGCCGCAGAGGTCACAAGAGGGTTTCGGATTCCCCTGGAACTGGAATTAAAGACTGTTCTCAGCCGCCATGTGGGCGCTGGGGATCAAACCTGGGTCCTCTGCAAGAGCATTCGGTACTCTTAACTGCTAGGCCATCTCTCCAGCTCCCAAGCTGCTTTAAGTTTTATGAACTTTTATAGCCATTTTTCTTTCCAGAGGATGTTGTCTTAATGTTTCTAATTTTTGCTCTCCTTTAATGTAGTCACTACTTGGCCCAATAAAATAACAGATAATAGCTTCTTTAAAAGCTAAGTATCAGGGCTAGAGAGGTAGTTCAGTGATTAAGAGTGCTGGCTGTTTTTGTAGAGGACCTGGATTCAGTTTCCAGCACCTATAATGCCAGCTAACAACTATTCATAACTTATACCCACTTCTGGCTTCTGAGAGCATTGCACACACAGGTATACTTACATACGTGCAGTTCAAATACTCATACACATAAAGTAAAAATAAAAGTAAAAAAAAAAAAATTAAGTAGCCCTGAAAGCTCAAAGTATCTTTGTTTCTGAAAGTAAGTTATAAAGGAGTATACCAAAGTTTAAATGAATTTCACAGGTCGTATGCTTGTGCCAACATAATTTCCCATATTTATCATATGATTTTGTTCATACTCAGAACAGAGATACTTAGTAAACTAGCACACACAGTAACTGTTTTACTGTTACTTTTCTGCTATTACTAGTAGTAATAGACTTAAAAGTAATTTTTAAGTAGGTAAAACATTATTTCCAAATTCAGGATTTAGAAGGTTCCAGAGGCTGAGTCTTCCTCACGTTACTGCCCAGGTATTCATTTCCCATCCCTGAAAGTACCAGCCAAAAAGGGTGTGTGAACTTTGAGTTTACTGGGAGAAAAGTGGAGGGTTATTCTCCCAATTCATAGACCCAATAGCAAAACTACATATTTGCTCCTACATAATTTATTCAACTTTAGATTGATTTCCTTATAGTAGGTAAAGATGGGCTGTTGGAAAACATTAAGAAGAAAGTTAATAAAACAGTAAGGCCACATTCATATTAAAGTCATAGCTTTGCCTTAAAAAGTAAACCTCAGGATGGGCGTCGTGGCACATACCTTTGATCCCTGCTGAGGCAGGTGGATCTCTGGAAATTCAAGGCCAGCCTGATCCACATACTGAGTTCCAGGCCAGCTGGGGCTACAAGTAGACCCTGTCAACATTAGCATTAGGTAGGCTGAGGCAGGATGATTGTGAATTAAGGTCAGCTTGGGTTGTCTGGCAAGTTCCTGGCTCAGTAAAAGAAAACCCCAAGGCCTGGATGAAATTGATTAATTGAGGGCTGGAGAGATGGCTCAGCAGTTAAGAGCACCGACTGCTTTTGCAGAGGACCCTGGTTCGATTCCCAGCACCCACATGGTGGCTAAGAACCGTCTTTAACTCCAGTTCCAGGGGAATCCAATGCCCTCTTCCGACCTCCGCAGCACTGCATGACATGGGAGCACCTAACTACATGCACACAGTACACTCATAAAAAATAATAAAATTAAAAAAAATTGATTAATTATAGCCCTTCAGAGTCTAGGTTAGTTCTGGATACAGCATAGTCATTTTGGTCTCATAAATTTCCAGCACATTTGCTTGAGCTACAGCCCCCTTAAATCCTTTTTAATGAGATGTTTATTTACTGAACTAGCTAAGTACAGTGTTTCGAGTTTTGTTTTAAAACAAGGTCTCCCTGAAGCCCCAGCTGGCCTAAAACATACTAGACCAGGCTGGCCTCCATTCCACAGAGGACTGCTTACTTCTGCCTTAGGGCTGGGTTTAAAGCAATGTGCCACCACGCCTAGCCCAGGACGAGGCACAGTAAGGAAATGCTGTCAAAATGTGCTGAATGCCAGATACAGCATCTGGTTTATTTTAAGGTAGTTTTCTATTCTGCTCCTGTGAACAGTTGTACTTTTTTTTTTTAATTTATTTATTTATTGTTTTATGTGTATTAATGTACTGTCTGTATGTAGGTTTGTGCACCCATGTCGTGCAATGCTGCAGAGGTCAGAGGAGGGCGTCAGATTCCCCTGGGACTGGAGTCAAAGACGGTTGGTTCTTAGCCGCCATGTGGGTGCTGGGGATCGAACCCAGGTCCTCTGCAAGAGCAGTCAGCGCTCTTAACCGCTAGGCCATCTCTCCAGCCCCGTGAACACTTGTACTTTGAAGCTACCAAACAGTACCTTTTGTTTTTTTAATTTGTATTTTGAGTTTAACTGGATATAGTGGCTTACACTTGTAATGTTAGCACTCAGGATGTGGAGGCAGGTGGATCACCACAAGTTAAAGGGGCAGCCTGGTCTAAATATAGCTAGTTCTAGACCAGGCAGGGATATAGAGTGAGCCTGTCTCAAAAACATGTGAGCACAAGGTTTAAACTTTTTTTCTCAACTGTGAGCAAAGGGATAGTGTAACTCTTAAGCATTTGATAGTCAGAACAGTATGTATTGAAGTTCTCCCCAAAGCAAACAACAAAAACCAAAAGAAAGTTTGTATTCCCAAGCATCTACTAATTACATTTAAGACTTCAGTGCTGTTAAGATAAGGAGTCAAATTTTGAGCCTATCCTAAAGAGTATATCACACACAATTTACATTTTCTTTTAATTTCTTTTTTTAATTAATTTTAATTTCTTTTTTAAAATATTTTTATTATTATTTTGTGTATTTCATACATTATCTTCCAGTCCAATTCTGATATATTCCCCTCTCATTGCCACCCACCCCACAATTCACATTTTCTTATCCTGAGAACCACTAAACTTTTTAAGGTCTTAGTTTCATCAGCCTATTTTAGGACAATTTGAAGTAGTTTTGCTTGTGGAAAAATTGAGTTTGTCTTGGTATTTCACTGTACTCCAAGAAGATGTTGATGTATTGTGCTGACTAGAGGAAGGAAAGGTTTTTTTCTTTTGCATAATTGGGTATTAGGCAAAAATACTGAGCATTAAAGGAGCACTTTTTTTTTTCCTATGTAGGGTAAAATAATTATAATTAATTTATGAAAGGAACCTCCTATTTTAGTTCATTTTATATGTATGTTTCATCTACAGTGTAAGTACCTGTGCTGGGCAGTGCCCACAGGTGCCAGAAGAGGCATCAAATTCCAGGGATCTAGAGTTAGGAACAGTTGGCCACTGAGCTATCTCTCCAGCCCTAGGAGAACTGATTTAAAGAGAGAAAATAGAAGAATTATAGAGCACAGAGTACAGAAGGAGAGAGGCAGAGAATTTTCTATTATTCTGAAAGCCTCTTGACTGAAGATAGGTATGTACTATTCAAGATAAAAAAAAAAATAAATAAAACTATTCAAGATTAGTAACCCAGAAGAAAATATCATAAATTGACAGCTCCCAGAAATGGATTATAAGACAATCTCACAAGAAAATCCAAATATAAAACCAGTATTAAGAAGCCCCCCCCCCAGGGGGTCTTCCTGTGGCTCCAGCTTTCCTGGAACTTTCTATGTAGACCACATAGAGATCCATCCGCCTCTGCCTCCCAAATGCTAGAATAAAAGGTGTGTGCTACCATGCCTGGCCTAAGAAACCATTTTTAAGAAAAGATACATGATTATGTGTATGTCTGTGTGTGCCTTGAGTGTACGTATGTGCACTATGTGTGCAGGTGCCTATGGAGGTCAGAAAAGGCTGTTAGATCCCCTGGAAGTGGAGACACAGGTGACTTCAGCTGAGCCACCCAGTGTGGGGGCTAGAAACTGAACCCAAGTCCTCTGCAAGAACAGCAGGTTTTCTTAACTGTTGCATCATCTTCCCTGCCCCATTTAAAAGCCATTTTTCACATACTGTATTGCAGAATTTGACAGTTAGGAAATTATTAGTGAATATGTGGGGAAATACATTGCTGGTGAATGAAGTACAGAAATGAATGAATGAAGTATGGAGGACAGTTTGGTGGTGTTCGTGAAAAGCTTTTGGTTCTTGGAGTTCAATTTTGGTGAATATAAACTACAGATACACTTTTGTATGTGGAAATTATTCATGCTAAGAGTATAACTTTATATCAAAAGATTAGAAATACTATAAAAGATTATAGTTTTTGTTTTTATTGTTTGTTTTGTTTTGTTTTATTTGGTCTTTTTGAGACAGGGTCTCCCTGTAGCTGCAGATGGCCTGGAATTCACTATGTAGACCAGGCTGCCTCTGCCTCCTGAGTGCTGGGATTAAAGGCATGCACCACTATGCTGGGCCTTGTAGTTGGGAATTTTTAAAGATTTTTTTGTTTTATGTATATGAATGTTTTGCCTGTATGCATATCAAATGCATACAGTGCCCATAGAGGCAATAAGAGTGTTGTATCCTCTCGAACTGGAGTTACAGATGGTAACACATGTGGGTGCTGAGAACTGAACCCAAATCTTCTGCAAGAGCATCAAGTGTTCCTAATCACTGAGCCATCTCTTCAGCCCTCCCTGGTTTTTTTTTTTTAGACAGGATTTCACCTAGCTCGGGCTGGCCTCCTACTTACTATGTAGGTGAAGATGACCTTGGACTTCTGATCTTCCTGCTTTTTACCTCCTGAGGATCTGGAATTACAGGTGTTTGCCACCATGGCTCTTTATATGGCGGTGAGGATTGAACTCCAGGGCTTTGTGGGTGCTAGGCAAGCACTCTACTGACAGCTACATCCCTAGTCCTGGTATAATGTTTTAGTGATTTATGTGTGTAGCCCACTTTCCACATTTATGGACATAATTCAGGCTGTAAATGTAAGGCACTTGTTTAAAGTATTCTGATAACCACAAAGAAAAGTAATATAGAGCAAATGAAGTTAATAACCTAATGATTTCAACATGTAGTCAATATAAAAGATATTCGTGAGAAGTTTTTTAGTCCTTTGATATCAAGTCTTTGAAGGCTGGGTTATTTTATACTTACAGCATATGTCACATTGTACATTTTAAATAATATGGATTTAGTATCTTTAACTGTATTGGAAAGAATGGCTATGATTCTTTAACCTTAGCACTCAAGCATAGGTAGCTGGATCTCTGTGAGATCAAGGTCAGTCTGGTCTACATAGCAAGTTCCAAACCAGCTGGGACTACAGGGAAACCCTGTGTCAAAAAAAAGGGACAAAAAGCAAAACAAAATTATAGATGGCTTGGCAGGTAAGTATGCTTGCTCCCAGTTCTGATGATCTGAGTTTGATTCCCAGGACTGACATAATGGAAAGAGAGTTGATCTCTCTGATCTCCACTTGGGTGTTGTGGTGCCTGTGTGCATATGCACACAAATAAACAAATGTTAAAGTTGCATGTATTTCTACCAGCAGGGCTCACCCAAGTGTCACCGTGCTAATACAAAACAGTATTTTATGTTGGAGTTTTCTAATTTGTAATACAAAGATATAGTTAACTAAAACTCTGAGAACATTTACTATTTTACTTTATTATTTTTTGTTGTTGCTGAGACAGGGTCTCCCTATAGCCCCAGCTGGCCTTGAACTCAGAGATCTGCCTGCCTCTGCCTCCCAAGTGTTAGGATTAAAGGCGTGCACCATCACGCCTGGCTTTCCTGTGTGTTAAAGGCGTGCACCACCACGCCCGGCCTAAGACTGTTCTTGGAGCTCACTCTGTAGACCAGACTGGCCTTCAATTCAGAGCTCCTCCTGCCTCTGCCTCCCAAGTGCTAGGATTAAAGGTGTGCACCAGTAGGCCTGGCTTTACTGTATCTTGAATGAACTGCTGAGATTTTTCCCTTGTATGTTATGGATGTCACATATGTAGTAAATTGGCCTAATTAACTTGGTAAACTTGCTTACTTGCCTCTTTTGTTTAAAATTCAGCCTGTTTTAAAATTACCTCATTATTAAGATGTATGTTTCTCTCTACAAAAATAACTTCACAGAAATACCTGAGACTTGTCACAGCAGAAGCCAGGCGTGGTGGTGCCTTTAATGCCAGCGCTTGGGAGGCAGAGTCAGGCGGATCTCTGTGAGTTCAAGGCCAGCCTGGTGTTCAGAGCGAGCTCCAGGCCAGCTGGAACTAAAGGGAGACCTTGTCTCAAAAAGACCAAAAAAAAAAAAAAAAAAGTCACAGAGTATATAACACTGGGGAGAACAGTCTAGTTACGATCACATATTCAGGATTAAGGGAAATAGCCTCTCCATCTCACTCATTCCTTGCTTGGTTCTTAATTATTTTTTCAGTTCTGCTGGATTTGTCTTAATGTCCATTGATAACCTTTTTGCCCTAATACCAATAGTTGGTAGATCTGTAGTTGTCTCTGCTAACTTGTACAGTGGAGACTTGATATGTTCTGTAGTCAGTGGCTTGATGCTAGCCATTTTGTTTTGTTTTCTTGAGACAGGGTCTCCCTGTAGCCCTAGCTGGCCTGGAACTTAACTACATCGACGAGGCTAGCTTGGATCTCACAGAGATCCAGCCACCTCTGTTGGAGTACTGGGATTAAAGGTGAGCACTACCATGCCCAGTAGTCATCTCCAGCTTTTAAGTAACAAAAAGTAGTTATCTGAATCAGCCATTCTGTCTAATACAGTAATCCACCACCATGCCCTTCGTTATGTAGGTTTTAAGAGATCAACTTCAAGTTCTCATGCTTGCATGTCAAGTACCTTAATGACTGAGTCATCTCTTTAGCCCACAATTAATTTCTTTTTCATTTTAAAGTGGGATTTGCAAATACAGAGTGCTGTCCTAGTAAAATTCTCTGTTGCTCTTTGAGAGTGCAAGATACAACAGAATAGGTAGTTTATAAGGTGGAATGGTTTGAAACTTGAATTGTATTTGTGAACAAAATCTTGGAAACATAATAAATTCCTTTTTGATAAACATGACAACCAATTTATATACATTTTCTTTTGGTTTCGTATATCAACGTCATTTTATTCTCAGATTAAAAATTGCATTTATGTGTGTATCTCATGCATGTACCCCAAGGTGCACATGTATAGGTCAGAGGACAACTTGCAGAAGTCTGTTCTCACTTCTACATGTGGATCATGGGGATCAAACACAGGTTGTCGGGCTTGGTGGCAAGTGCCGCTACCTGCTGAGCCATCTTGCCATCCCCATATTCTTGGGTTTATTTTTATTTGCAAGTATTCCTGAGAAAAGCTCTGCCCCCCCCCCCGAAGTTTATTGCAGTTTGAAAATACACTAGGAGAGCTTGGAGCAAAGGAAGCATTTGAGGAAATGTGATGAGGTAGAGGTCAGTTTGGCTGTGAACTTCTGGTTTGGTGTGGTATACTTGTGAGCATAGAAGCACTTGAGTGGAAAATGATGTATGAAATACACAAAGCATCAATAAAAAATGAAAATTAAAAAAAATAGTTTTTCACTTAAAAAAAAAAAAAAGAAGAAGCACTTGAAAAGCCAGGGCAGGAATTGTGAGTTGTAGGCTGCTTAATGAAACCCTTAAGAAAAAAAGGCACTTGTCCATTTTACCCACCCCTAAAATCCATATATCCATACTCTTCATACTCTTTTCTTTCTTCCTTTTGGGGAACTGAGGAGACAGCATCTTTTACTCTGTAGTCCAGGCTGCCCTGGAATTTACTAAATTTACCAGGTTGGCCTCAAACCCATGGCAATCCTCACCTCAACTTCCCAAGTACTTGAAGTACAGGTATGAGCCACTGTGCCCAACACCTTATCCTCTTTCTTTTTTTAACTGAGATAAAGTCTATATAAAGTTTCAGAGATATACTCGATACATTAAAATCTAAATATATTTAATATTTTGTTATAATAAATCATTGTGTTGCATATAGAGCTTAGAAGTAAAGTTTTTTGTTTTTTGTTTTTGTTTTTGTTTTTGTTTTGGTGTTTTTGAGACGGGGTCTCCCTGTAGCCCCAGCTGTCCTGGAATTCACTGTGTAGACCAGGTTGGTCTTGAACTCAACAGAGCACTGCCTGCCTCTGCCTCTATTGGGATTAAAGGAATGCACCACCATGCCCAGCAAAGTTTTTTCTTTTTTTAATGTGTGTTGTATGACCTATGTAAGTGCACCTGTGTCATGCAGTGCCCATGGAGGTCAGAAGAGAGCATCAAATTCCCCTGGAGCTGGAGTTATGGACAGTGGTTAGCTCCTATATGGATGCTGGGAATCAAATCTGGGTCCTCTATAAGAGCAGCTAGTGCCCTTAACCCTGAGCCATCTCTCCAGCCCCAGAAGTAGAGCTTTGTTTTACTGGGTCATGATGAAAATTTTTGGTTCAGACTTTTCATGTGTAATCAGGGGATCACTTTGGGATAGTTTATCTTCCTGAGAAGAGATCAGGTGACAGCTGTGAGGAAGATGAATGACTGTGAATCTTGAGATAAAAGGTGACTTTTTTTTTTCCTGGAAAAAATTTTTATGGAATAAAACTCTTATAATCTATCTAAACACACGACAATCTTTTATACATCTTAATTAGAAATACTTCTCATTTTTAAGACATCAGAGTCTTATTATGGTTATTCTTATTGGATAATTGAGTGAATTTTTAGTTGTTAATGTGGATTTTGTCTTCTCGTTTTTACTTTGAGGGGTTGGACATAATTGCCTTATTTCATTTCAGGGATCCTTCTAAAGTAAATATTCTGGTACCTGGTGCTGGACTAGGAAGATTGGCCTGGGAAATAGCTATGCTAGGTTATGCTTGTCAAGGAAATGAATGGAGTTTTTTTATGCTCTTTTCTTCCAACTTTGTACTCAACAGGTATTTAACTTATTTTTTGCTGGAAATAGTACTTTCTCAAAATCAAATTGCCTTACCTATTTTTGAACAATACTGAATTCAGAGAAATGTATATAGTACTTAATTGATAATATTTACATTGAATTCAAAATGTTTATACCAATTACCCCTTAGTCATTGTTGCTAAGTTAACAGTGCTGAACCGTGACAGGCACATGACTTTTTAGAAAGTCGTTGAGTGAAACAAATGATTTCTAGAGATACTCTTCAGGATTAAATGTAAGAGGAAGGAGTTTTTCTCATTGTTCCCTTAAACCTTTTTATTCTCTATTTTGTTAGTGCAATAAGAACTTACCAGAGTAATAAGTATTCTCCCTAATCAAGTTTTTATTAAGTGGCCAAGTATTCTCACATGACTGAGTTGGAAAGATTTCTGAGAACATCTGTATTCTCTATCAGAAAGGTTATAGAGATGTTATTAAAGTCAGAAGACATGTTAGAGAAAAAGAAATAGCTGCCTGTTTTAACAACTTTACTTGTAATTTACTCAATTATTCAATATAATATTATTGGTGGCAAGCAAAGTTTTTAGGTTGTTGGTGAGAGAGGGAAAGGAAGAGGGCTATAAAAATAGTTAAAATAGTTCAGTTATATTTCTTTAAGTTTGAGGTTCAGAAATACATTAAGCTGTGTGTGGTGATGTATGCCTGTAATCCCAATCAGTGCTTGAGAGTTGGAAGTGGGAGGATTAAGAGTTCAGTATCATATTCAGATACACAGTGAGTTCCAGGTTAACCTGGCCTATATGAAACCCTGTCTCCATAAATTTTATTTTAAATACACATTAATATCTGATTTTTTTTTTCTTTTAACCATGATTGGTTGTTCATCTACATGGATAAGCATTTTCAGATAACTGAGTGCAAGATAGTGTTGACAGTACTGAGGTCTGATGAATCCTATGTGAAAACCTTCAATCAAAGAGTAACCTATTTTAATGCTTTTAAATAAGCTATCTTGGTAAAATATGTAGTTAACCCTGAATGTTATGCTCATATTTTACAGATGTTCTGAAATTAACAAATATAAACTTTATCCCTGGATCCATCAGTTTAGCAATAATCGGAGATCAGCTGATCAGATTCGTCCCATCTTTTTCCCTGATGTTGACCCGCACAGTCTTCCTCCTGGTTCTAACTTTTCTATGACAGCAGGAGATTTTCAAGAGATTTACTCAGAATGCAGTAAGTTCAAATATTTAAAAGATCTTGTCCTGTCAGGGGGTGGTGGCACACACCTTTAATCCTAGCACTTCAGAAGCAGAGGCAGGGAGATCTCTGTGAATTCAAGGCCAACCTGGCCTACATAGTGAGTTCCAGGCCAGCTGGGGCTACAGGGAGACCCTGTCTCAAAAAAAAAAAAATTTTTTTTTCCTTTTATTCTAAACAGTGACCCAGTGTTTTAATCATTTATTTTGATGGTAGAATATGAGGTATACTTAGTAAGTGATAGGAAATGCAAAGAAATATATGCGTAATTGAAGTTTTAAATCTCTTGAATCTGTTAATATAAGAAAACCTATAAACAAAAGTTCAAATTTATGCTAAATGCAGCAAAGAAACAAACTAGTATGGGAATAGAGCTCTTTGTAGAGAAGCTATGACAGATAGGAATAGTATTTGAGGTGCAGGGTCAGATTGGCAAGGAAAGAAATTTAATAGAGATAGGTCTTAAAAAGTAGGTTAGCTTCAGATTACAAAAGACTTTGGCACCAGTTGGGAAGTTAAATTTCAGACAGATTTTGAAGACATTTGAAGTAGGTATTAGAAGGAGGCAGTAATAGACCAAAGGGAAGAGAGTGAGTGGAGATGGGCAGTAACCCAGATAATAAACAATGCTGAGAGGTAAACAGGATCATTTTTTCAACAAATATTTGTTTGCCACCTATTAAGTACCAGATATGTGAGTTCCAGGAGAGCTGGGGCTACAGAAAGACCCTATCTCAAAAAGACCAAAAAAAAAGTACCAGGTATGTTCTAGACATTCAAAACATAATAATTAGGAAGACCAAGTCTCTATCCACAGGGGACTTATATTCTGGAAAGGACAGAGACACATTAACAAATACAATACTGTGAGAAAGGAAATAAAGTAGGGTACCAAGCCTTTCTAAGCACAGAAACTAAGAATGAAAATGTCAGGCAGACATTTTGGAAAGTTCAAAGGCAAACAACGTGTTTAAGGAATAGCAAGGGTAGGAAGACGAGGGGAGAGACATCGCTGTGTGCACAGGAGCTGGGGTGAAGGAAGTAGGAAATAAGAGTATAAATTGGTGAGGCAAACTCAAGGTCACAGCAAAGAGGGAGTCCTTTCTCATCTCAGAGAAGTCAAAATGAGAAGGCTTTATAGGGGATTAATAGCATAGAAAGTTTTAGTGTATTTAATTTCTTAACATAGAAAGTTTTTATTTCCCTTCAAACTCTGAAATTCGAACAACCTATATTCTCATGTTAGAGAGGGATGGATGAGAGAGGCTAGCTACTGGGTAAAAGTTATGGAATAGGGTCTCAAAATGGGAAACAGTGAGAAGCCTCACTTATATAACTAAGAATCCCTTTTCTGAGGACCAGGGCTGGGAAGGTCAGAGGTATAGGGATCCTCTATTGGACCAGGTGCCTTTACCACAGCTGCATTGGTGTAGGCACTTCACCCTGAATTTGGTCCCTATCTCTATGCCAGGCAACTGCCTCCAGGAACTGGTGTTCTCTGCTGGGGTCCTACCTCTGCCTGTGGGTTCCCTGGCCAGTTTCCCCTTGGGATTATTCCATGGTATTTAGGTATTTTGATGTCATTATTTCTGAAACTGGCAAGAAGGGCCTACAGTCTTTCTGAAGGCAGCCAGAATCAGTGGTTTAAAGCAGAATTTTAAAAATAAAATGACCTATTTTGTCTCAACAGATTTTAAGCTAAAGGTAGGGTAGACATCCCAGTGGGAGAACACTTTCCTAATATGTCCAAGACCCTAGGTTTCAATCTCCATCACCAAAGTAATGAATGAATAAAACTGAATGCTACCAGTTGAATAGGTGGTAAACAGAGCTCTGAAAATATCACTTGGGCCAGGTGTGGTGGCACATGCCTATAATTCCAGCACTCAGGAGACAGAGGCAGGCAGATCTCTGTGAGTTCAAGGCTGGTCTTGTCTACACAGTGATTTCCAGGATAGCTGGGGCTACAGGGAGACCCTGTCTCAAAAAGGCAAATAAATAAATAAATAAATAAATAAATATCAGTTGGTAGCCAGGTGTAGTGGTACACACCTTTGATCCCAGTACTTGGGAGGCAGAGGCAGGTGGATCTCTGTGATTTCAAGGCCAGCCTGGGCTACCTGACAATTTCCAGGCCAGCTGGGGCTACAAGAAGACCTTGTCTCAAAAAGACTAAAAAAAAAAAAAAAAAGCTATTTGGTAATACATAGTGGTATCGCAAATGATTTCTCAATTGATGGTTGTATCTATCACACAGTAATGATCTGGTTGCCTTGATTCTAGTGTTGATCAGAAGAGCATAGGGTCTGTCCCTACAGCTAAATAGAACAATACTCAGTAAAAGTTAATTGGCAAGCTTAAGGGATTAAGGAAAGGAAAAAAATCAAAATAACAGATGCAGTGATTTGTTTTTTATTGATTAGATGCATGGGACTGTATTGCTACCTGTTTCTTCATAGACACAGCCCACAATGTAATTGATTATATTGATACAATATGGAGAATACTCAAGCCAGGTGGAATTTGGATAAATCTTGGTAAGTGCTTCAATATTCATCAACACTTAATATATCACTTTTAGTACTTATAGCTGTTTTTACATTTGGTAGCTCAAATTTTTGAAAATTATAGTTATATTATTTGCCCCCCCCCAACCTGTGCAGTATCTGTTAGTGCAAGAGCAGTGGACGTCCAAACACTGGCAAGTTCATACTTAGGTCAGTCTCACAGGAGTCATAACTGGAGAGTATACTCATCTGTAAGCTGCTGATTTGGTAGTTATTCCCTATCCCCGATTCCATGTAGGCCGTGGCAGTCCATTTTGTCATGAAGAGAGTTTTTATTAACAACCTTTGGGGAGGAGATTTTCCCTTTGTCATAAAATCCTCCTCCCCAGTAGGTGTGATAGTTTTTTTGTCTACACCGAAGTTAAGAAATAATAGAAATATAATTGCATATATTGCAAAAAAATGTACTCAAGCCTACTGCTTGATACTAAAAATCAAATTATGACTGCAATTTGTTGTCCCCATTCTCCCAATTCAGAATATCAAAGGATATTGTCTCATCTGATTCTAGAGAAATCAAAAGATAAAGTGGAAACACTACTTCTACTCTCAGTCCCAATGGAAAATTTTCTGATAAAAAATGAAACACAGTACATCTGACAGAACTTCAGTGATAAAGCCTGTCTTTTGTGTGTCTGTCCTTTTCTTTTCTTTTTTTTATTATTTATTTTTGTATGTGTATGAATGTATTGTCTGCATGCAGGTCTGTGCACCCGTGTTGTGCAATGCCGCGGAGGTCAGAAGAGGGTCTCGGATTCCCCTGTAACTGGAGTTCTCCTGGAATTGGAGTTACAGACGGTTCTTAGCCGCCATGTGGGTGCTGGGGATCGAACCCGGGTCCTCTGCAAGAGCGTCAGTGCTCTTAACTGCTAGGCCATCTCTCCAGCCCATGTCCTTTTCTTTACAGCCCTTATCTTCAAAGTCTTTATACTTGAGCTTTGGTCACTTTCAATGAATGCCATTGGTTTACATAGTGAGTTCCAGGCCATATGGGGCTACAGGGAGACCCTGTCTCAAAAAGACAAGGAGAAAAGAAAAAAAAAAAAAAGAGTTTAATAATGAATAGTCTCGGAATCAAGGTTTCCTTAACTGTTGGTATCAAGGCTGTGTGTTCACTTCCTGTGCCTTGGATTGGTTCTTTACTCAATTCCTTCCACCCAGTTGCACGGCATCCTCTCTTGCTTCAATTCTTGATCTGTATTCTGGTCTAAATATTGCTTTTGTGTTCCAAACCAGTTTAGTCTTATTTAGATATTTAAAAAAAAAAATCTAGGTGTCTCAAGAAAATGAGGCTCACAGGCTGGAGAGATGGGTCAGCAGTGTAGAGCACTGGCTGCTCTTGCAGGAGATCCAGGTTCACTTCCCAGCACCCACATGGCAGCTAACTGCTGTCTGTAACTCCAGTTCCAGGGTATCTGTGGACATTGCATGATGTGGGTGCACTTACGTGCATGAAGACAATATAGTCATACACATAGAATAAAAATAAAATATTAAAGAAACAAACGGAAAATGAGGCTGTGTCTCTTCGATACCTTGTCTAGTCTGATCTGTCCATACTTGCTAGGCTAACTCAGGGAGAACTCCTTTGCCTTTCATTGATCACCCCAGGCTGCTAAAACAATTTGACACAGGTTAGATCAACAACAGAAGTGTGTTCTCCCTCAATTCTGCAGACTAGAATTCCAAGAATAAGGTGCTGGCCAGTTTATGTCTGGGGAGGTTTCTCTGCATGGATTTCACATGGCTACTTTCTTGATGATGTGTGTTTGCTTGGCTCTTTGGTAGGGATGTGGGGCCAGGGAGGAGAGAGAAGAGAGCATAAGCATTTGATTAGCTGTTTCTTATTGATGATATTGGATCCATGACCCCATTCTTATTACCTCATTTAACTTTAACTGGTGGGCCTGGCTTCACATGCAGCTGTACTCAATATTCAGTCTGCCATATATGAACTGCAAAGGGGAAATATAGGATCCAGACATCAGTCCAGACCACCCCCCCCTTTTCTTTACCCTCTGCAGTTTATCTGAAAGCTTAATCTCTTAAAGTTCCATAATAGCTTTTAACTCCCAGAATTTCTAACTGTAGAACTATTGTCGTCAAGGACTGCCTGCAATGAGATACATTATACTTTCAAGTAATAGTGGATGGATTAGAGATGGTTTTGATTTTATTTTTATGCTTTTTTCTTTAACTTTCTCTTATGAGCTTACATTATTCTTATGGTCAAGCAAAAAACATATCTTTGCTCCTTCTATTCATATGAAGAGAGATGAGAATTGAAAAAAGTAGATAATTCTTGGAGAAGTGTTCCCATCTTTATTCATCTTTATGTACCCAGTGCTAGATACTTGCTGGGTGTGTGGTCAGCATTAAACAGAAGGGCATCTAGGGAATAAATAGAAGAACTGCTCAACTTCAAGGAAACACCACTTCGTATCATTTAAAAAGGGCCTATTGTTTTCCCTTTATTGATTTAGGAAATATTTTGCTAAATAAAGATACTTGTATGCTAGGCATGGTGGCAGACACCTTTAATCCCAGCACCATGGAGGCAGAGGCAGGTGAATCTCTTGAGTTCAAGGCCAGCCTTGTCTACAAAGCAAGTTCCAAGCCAGCTAGGGCTCCGGGGAGACACACACACACACACACACACACACACACACGCACACACAAATACACAAATTCTTCTGCTATATTTAAAATCTTATTATTTTTATTTTATGTATATGAGTGTATTGCTTGCATGTGCATAAGTGCACCCATCTTGTGCAGAGCTTGTGGAGGTCAGAAGAGGGTGTTGGATTACCTTGGAGCTGGACTTAGGGAGGTTAGCCACCATGTGGCTGCTGGGATTTGAACCCAGCTCTTCTGCAAGAGCAGCCAGAGCTCTTAACTAAGCCATCTCTCTTCAGTCCCATCCTGGATAATTTTTTAATTCAAGCATTTTGGTGGTATAAATGACATGTAATTTTTTTTTTCTTTTTTATCTTTTTGAGACAGGGTCTCCCCGTAGTCCCAGCTGGCCTGGAACTCACTATGTAGACCAGGCTGGCCTTGAACTCAGATCCACCTGCCTCTGCCTCCTGAGTGCTAGGATTAAAGGCCTGCGTTACCACACCCGGCTTAAAGACAGTTCTTAGCCACCATGTGGGTGCTGGGATCGAACCTGGGTCCTCTGCAAGATCAGTTGGTGCTCTTAACCCACTGAGCCATCTCTCCAGCACCCCCCCCTTTTTTTTTTATTTTTTTATTTTTTGGTCTTTTTGAGACAGAATCTCCCTGTAGCTCCAGCTGGCCTCAAAACTCACTATGTAGACCAGGCTGGCCTTGAACTCACAGAGATCCTCCTGCCTCTGCCTCCCGAGTGCTGAGATTAAAGGTGTGTGCCTCCATGCCCGCTCTTTTTTTTTTAATTTATTTTTATTTTTATTTTTTTTTAATTGCGGGTTGCAGTGGTGAAGAGTGCTTTTTTTTTTCCAGAGGACCCAGGTTTTCAGTTCCTTGTATTCACATGGAGCTCCCCTTCCAGGGGATCTGAGCCCTCTTCTGCCCTCCACAAGCTTTGTGGGCTTTGTAAACATATGATAAGCTTTTACACATCCAGGCAAGTCATTCATGCACATAAAAATACATAAAATCTTTTTTTTAATGTAATTTGATGCATTTTTGGAAACTATTATAATCCTGTAACTACTGCCACTTTCAAGACAGACTATTTCATTTCTTTCAGCCCCTACCAAGTTCTGTACCCTATTGTCGTCAGTATTCACTTCTCTTAATACCTGGCAGCTACTCTGGGTTTCTGCTCCTGTAATTTCTTTTTCTAGAATATCCCATAAATAGAATTCTACCTTGGATTCCATTATGTAACTCTCACAGAGAATTCTCCCGGAGCAGGGGCGCCCACAGCAGATACATGCATGCACCACCCTCCATCCCACCCCGCCTCTGCTGTTTCCCAGTTTGCAAGGCAAAGCAAGGAGAGAACTCTCCAATCTTAGTTAGATCAGAATTTATTGGACTTGTCTACAAAGTGATGGCAGGAAGGCATATGCTCACATGAGCCACGTGGCGTGCAGCAGGTCCTGGCGGTAAACGTGGATGCCCGGAGTCCTGGCATAAATTCCGTGCTCTATAGCCATGCTGGTAAAATGGTGAGAGGATACCCAGTCTGTGTGGTGGGCTTTTATATGCCCCTGCCCCCCAGAGTCTCAGTGTTATCTCTGTTCCTGTGGGAATACCAGTATCTTGTGCAAACCCCAGCACTGTGGGAAATTTGTTGTGTTTTGCCCTTAGCTCCTCCTCTAAGTACATAGCTTCTCCAGTGATAAATTCATTTCAAAGAAGATATAATTTATCCCACTTTCCATTCCCCCTTGTTTGACCCTTACATACTGGACTCTTATGCGAGAGTCCCTGGGCCTTGGAAGGGAGGGAGGGAGGGAGGGAAATAGTCTCTGAGGTAACACATCATACTCTCTGGTCTGTCCAAGTCCAATGAAGATTGGGCTGGTGACTCATTCAGGAGTCTCCTTATCTCTACTAATAAAAACACAAATAGCAAGAAGCACAGACATCTAAACAAACATTAACTATTATGCCAAGTTACTCTGGGCACAAACATGAATGCTTGGATGGTATCTTAATCCTGGCATTACAGCTTTTTTAACCACTTTTTAATGTGGCCTATAAAGTCTTCTGCCACCAGGGGGCACCATGCTTGCAGTATTAGCTATGCATCCTACTCCCCAGAGGAGCAGGGCATAGATCCAAGTAGATTTTCTCTGTGTGCAAACACACCTGGCTGCCAATACTGCGTTACATCTTCTTTTTGAAAATTGTAGCACATGAGGTCTGTAAAGCTTCAGGGACCATTTCTTTCCAGTGATGTGCAAGTGATCTTCAGCACTGAGAAGGTCAGCTGTCTACTTGCAGTGCAAGATCTGGGCAAAATTTTCCTTTCTCGGGCATATATCATGTACTTTATTCAGCAATAGGTTCTTACTATCTACCTTTTTTGTATGCACCCAAAGTTATAGGCAAAATGGCCTTTGTTTGGGGGGCTTTTTTATCTTTGTTTCTTCAGGTATATTGAATATCTCTCCAACCACTCTCACATCTGTAAAACACACTCAGACATTAACATTAATTATTAAATCAAACATAAACCAGGTCCAGCATATCATGGGAAGATTTTATCTATCAGTTGTTGTCTCAGAAGATCCATAGTAGGTACAATAGCACGGATAAGAGACATTAGTTTTGCTAGCTTCAGCATTGGTAGTCATTGTCTTGAACCCATCTGGTATCCTGGGGCTTTTACATGTAGCCTCTCTGTATTTCTTTAGTTTTGATAGACTCATTGGGCCTCACTCAAGCTGCCTAGTCCTACACAGGCCCTCTGCTGTATTTGCTGGTTATCTGGGTCAGGCAGGCCCTGGGCCTGAGTCCTGGCTGTAGTCAAAACACCTGCTTTCTTTTCACTGACACCATCTGGCTCTGGGGGAGGCCCCAGCCAGACAAACTGCTCCCACCCCCAGCAAGATTTTGCTCAGCACAGAAAGGTACTCTCTTTAACTTGGGGGGGGGGGTCATTACCCACCCCCTTAACAGTTTTTATTCTTTGTGTACCTCTTATGAACTGTTCCTGAAGCTTTAAAGCCTCTGGCTTTTTATCAAATTTTTCGTTCGGAACTTGGGCTTGACACATTTCCCACCACACTTGCCTCCTACTCCAGGCAGACTTCCTGTTTTCTTTGTAGTTATAAAAATATATCTCCCCTAGCTTGCTTCACTCCTATAGGCATATTTTACATGCTGGCCTAAGTCATCTAGGTTTGACAAAGCCTCCCTTACTTTTATAAAGACTCTGTCCTGTCAAGGGCTCAGCACAGCCATTAAAGTTTCATACCTGGGGCTGGAGAGATGGCTCAGCAGTTAAGAGCACAAACTGCTCTTGCAGAGGACCTCAGTTCCATTCCCAGCACCCACATGATAGCTAGAATCGTCTTTAAGCCAGGCGTGGTGGTGCACACCTTTAATCCTTACAATCAGGAGGCAGAGGCAGGCAGATCTCTGAGTTCAAGCCCAGCCTGGTCTACAGAGTGAGTTCCAAGCCAGCTGGGGCTATAGGGAGACCCTGTCTCAAAAAAGTTTCATACCACTCTGGATTTCCTTGTTCAATTAAACACACCTCCATCTGGCCCAGTACACTGGGCACTATATATTACTTTCCTCATACTAGTTCTCTCAGTAATGCTGTGAAGAATAATGTGAGCTGGGTGTGGTGGTGGACCCCTTTAATCCCAGCACCCAGGAGGCAGAGGCAGAGGCAGACGATCTCTGTGAGTTCAAGGCCAACCTGGACTGCATAGGGAGCTCCAGGCTAACTGGGACTAAAAGTGAGACCCTGTCTCAAAAAGACAAAAAAGAAAAAAAAAAAGAAAAAGAAAAAGTATTGAGATTGTTTAGAATTTGACAGATCATCAGAAAATGGCTCATAATGACAACTCTCTTAGGAGCAGAAACATTGTTTCACTTGTTACTCTTATCTGCCATGTGTAATATGTTTATAGGGATTGTAGATAGAGGGAACTAGATATATGATTATAATTTGTTTAATGAAGATAAAGATGACTATCTAGACTAGTCAGGATGAGGCTGATGGATTGGACAATATGTGACATTAGGAAATCCTGGTTTAAATTAGATATTAATACTTTGAATATATGCAACTAGAGAATAGCTATAAGAATAACTATCAGGATTATAATTTGCTTAATGAAGATAAAGATGACTATCTAGACTAGTCAGGATGAGGCTGATGGATTGGACAATATGTGACATTAGGAAATCCTGGTTTAAATTAGATATTAATACTTTGAATATATGCAACTAGAGAATAGCTATAAAAATAACTATCAGGAGCTGCCATTTACGGTCACATTTATTACTGATACATGACGTATTGTCATATATGAAAGCCAGGTTCTGCTGCAGGCAATGCAGGGACAGCCTGTAGACACAATAGTCAGTATTAGTGCTGGGGTTATGTGCAGTGTTCTTAGAAAGCTAACCTTTTTGTCATTTCTTTCAGGAAGCCTTCCTGTAACTTCTGCACACACTCTGTATCTTGTACCTAGGATAGCTTGATCCTTGTTTTCATATACAATTTGTAACTTTAGTTTTGCATTTACTTACAGAACTATAATTACAATATGCCTTTGGAATTTGGGGACTTTCATTCTGATTCAGCTACTCCTTCAGTAACTGAAGAGTTACAGTTGAAGGTCCATGATGTGGATAAGCGCACTGCTGGGCAGGTACACACAAAGGGACTTACTCCCCGTGCGTGTAGGCCCAGCTCTCTGGTGTTAGCTACTGGGCCAGCTTCAGAGGTTTGGATGATTCTCTACAGTGAGTGTAGTGGTTCTTTTTTATTTTTGTGTCATCTACTGCTCTGTTTATCTGGAATTCAGTCTTACAAAGCTACTAGTACATGACATATATTCAAATAACTCATTTGTAGTATCTTTACACCATAGGTCCTCTACTGTACCACTTTGAAAATCTGGCCAATGAACTTTCTATAGAATTGAGCTATGAGGATATTAAAAATGTTGTTCTGCAGTATGGATTCCAGCTCGAGGTAAGCCCAGGTTTAACTTCCAAAGCCCTTAAACAGGAATGTTGGCATCACACCAGTTCCTGTCTTTCCTTCTTAGCATCCCTTTTTCTGCATCCAGACAGTCAGGTTAATTTTACCTAGATTCCTGAATTCTAAAGATTTGTGATTATGTGTGTATATAAAGGGAAACCAGTGATCCTATTGACGGACTTTTTTTTTTTTTTTTTTTTTTTTGTCTTTTTGAGACAGGGTCTTTAGTCCCAGCTGGCCTGGATCTCGCTCTGTAGACCAGGCTGGCCTTGAACTCACAGAGATCTGCCTGTCTCTGCCTCCTGAGTGCTGGGATTAAAGGCGTGTGCCAGCACACCTGGCCGAAATAGGCTTTTAATAAATGGTAGCTGATGATAATAATGCCCTCGATAGACACCACGTAGGTTAGATGTCTGGGGAAAGTTGGTTGTAAGAAGGCATGTCAGTGCAAAAGAAACAGTTTTTAGCTACACCTTTAATCTTAGCACCGGGGAGGTGGAGGCAGGTGAATCTCTGTGAGATCTGGGCCAGCCTGGTCTACATAGCGAGTTCCAGGAGAGCTGGGGCTAGAGAGAGATATCCTGTCTCAAAACAACAGAAATACAGTTCTCTGTTTTTTTTTCTACTGCCTATTTTTTCCAGGTCATATGTTAACATAAGGCCTTATGATATTTTGCCTATTGTGTTTTCAGTTGTTTTACTCTGAACATTGAACATTTAGAACAATGAAAAGGTTTCATTTAGAAATATTCTTTTCTTTTACAAAATAGATTTTTTTTTTTCTTAAGACAGCAGTGTTTTGTTGCCGTTGTTGTTTTGGTAATTTAGAGTTTAGACTGCCAGAAATGAAATCCCATTTCTACCACATAGTCGTGTGATGTTGAACTTACATAACCTGTTATGTTATGTAGGAGGGATTTCGAATCTTCTGCAGGTGATTGTTTAGGTAGATATAACAACCACCCAAGTGCTTGATTTTGTTTAAGGATGTTGCCGTCATGATCTTCTTGTCATGATTTTTGTTTGCATTGCAGGTGGAAAAAGAATCTGTATTATCAACGTACACTGTGAATGATCTCTCTATGATGAAATACTACTATGAATGTGTTTTGTTTGTGCTCTGGAAGCCACAATAATGGTCTTAAGGGTATTACCCAGAAAAAAAGTTTGATAAGAACAAATGCTGAAATAAACAACTCAAAGTCCTGTGACGACAGGACACAATCTCAAATCAGTGGTGCCTTCTTATTCCTAACAAAATTTAGAAATAGTGTCTATTTTCTTAATAATGTCTATTGCTTTCTTCAGAAATATTGTATGCCATGCAGATTTATACTGCACAAGTAAAAGAAATGGAGGAAAATCTTCAAGTACATTGTTTCCCCTTGAAGCCCAGGATTGTCTTTTGTTAGGATAAATCCTAAACTCCATTCTTCATGAAACTGTTGCAAGTCTGCCATATTAATGACTGTGATAGTATTGAAGTCCATAATAATCTTTTTTATTTTGCATTGCTTTTGTTATTGCTAGAAGAGTCTAGGATCCTCTGTTTTCATCATCTGGAATTGGAACTTTTGTTCACGTTGGACCTAAATAATCTATACTCAAAATGTGTCTATTCTTTTATCATTCAAATTAGTTGACATATTTTCTTGTGGCTCAACTGAATTTAGAGAAGGATCAGACATTTGGTCTTTACGAAATGCTAAAGTCAGGTTTGTCACAAATCAGCAGAATACATTTAGGTAAACCGATCGGTCTTTTTCCACACTAAGTTGAACCTTACTAGTTCCTGGAGCCTTTGAAATGTATGAGATGTCGACATTCTGAGTAAGGCACAAAAGCTCTTTTTCAAAGCAGTGCTAAGAAACTGGAGAACAAGAATAAAACCTGCCCATCTGAAATACATGACTTCAAGTTAGAAATGAAGTACAAAGTTTGTCAATGTGATGTTTACAATGATGTCTTTTATTTAAAACATATAGATTATGAAATCAAGCACCTTTTTAGTTACAATAATTATATTCGGCAAAAGCTGTCGTAATAGTATTAAGGTTTGAAGTTTTGAGAATTCAGGGAGAAATTTACTGTGTCTTCAGCATTCTAAGCAGCAGCCCATGTCATATTTCATACTAACATTAGTTTTGTTCCCTTGATACAGGTGAAGTTTAAACAGAGTCCACGCTGCTTTTGTTTTCTACCTCTAGGAGGCCTGCTTTTGGATGGAGTTTTCCTTTGTTGTTAATTATTTGGGGGGCGGGGTGTTTTGTTTTGTTCTTTTTCGAGACAGGGTCTCCCTTTAGTCCCAGCTGGCATGGAGCTTGCTTATGCAGACAGACCAGGCTGAACTCAGAGATTGGCCTGCAGCTGCCTCCTGAGTGCTAGGATTAAAGGCGTGAGTCACCACGCCCACCCCTTGTTAATTTTAATGTTTGTTATTCTGCTAGCTAGGAAAGGAAAGGAGAAATAACTAATGTTTTAACTTTTTCTGCAAGAAAAGCAAGCTCTCTTTTGCTGAATCTTTTCACTGCTGACATCTTGACAGTTAGATGGCTGTGCTGTAATCAGAAAACTTCTATTTAGACCTTTGCTATCACTTAGATCATGGGAATCACTTCAGGATCTGCCACCTTTCTGCCTGGGGTGGCAGTTCTAGACAGTATGGGAAACTCAGCATGCAGAGCACAGTTGTGTGGAGTGAGTTTGACCTCAGGCTAGGGAAATTTGTAGTCTGTTTTCCTTTTAAATTATTTATTATGTCAGTACTTCACAGATATTATTTGGTGGACATTCTCATTATTTACTAATTGCAGGAGGGAAATTTTTTTCCCAGATTATTTTTTTAAACCAAAAAGAAGCCTAAAAGAAATGTATCTTAAAAGACATCCATTAAATGGCAAGAAATGCATGCTACTATTTTGAGTTATTTATGAATGTATTTTATTCATTGAGTCATACTTGCAATGCCACGGAGATCGGAAGAGGGTGTTGGATTCCCCTGGAACTGGAGTTAAAGACGGTTCTCAGCCACCATGTGGGTGCTGGGGATCGAACCTGAGTCCTCTGCAAGAGCAGTCAGTGCTCTTAACCACTAGGCCATCTCTCCAGCCCCAAGTCATATTATTTTTTAACAACCTGATACTTGTTTTTCTCAGAAAGCAAAATCATTGACACTAGTGGGTTGGTTTTCTTACCTAAAGTTTGTTTTTTCTTCTTCTTCTTTTTGCTATTAGGTTTTATTTTAATAATGCTACTTAAATTTCTAAATTATATTTTACTTAAATTAGTTATTTCATTTACTTTTAATTTCTCTTCCTTGTCTCATGAATATTTTTAAAATACTCTGTACAAATTTTCTCTTGTAGCTTTTGCTTTGATTATAAACTTGAAAATGTGGTATAAATTAGCAACAGAAGTCTCACTGGAGGATCTATTTAATTTTGTATGTCCTATGTTTAGATCCAGCTACTAAAGTGTGTAAGGCTTAAAGTTTTCATTTGTTTCTTTTCTTTTTGTTTTCATTCCTTTTTTTTTTTGTATTTTTGAGACAGGGTCTCCCTTTAGTCCCAGCTGGCCTGGAGCTCACTATGTAGACCAGGCTGGCCTTGAACTCACAGAGATCTGCCTGCCTCTGCCTCCTGAGTGCTGGGATTAAAGGCGTGCACCACCACGCCCGGCACTTAATTTGTTTCTTAAGTTAGCCCTATGCACAGATGTTCTCATTTCATAAGGTGATCATGTACTTGCTTGTTTTAATTTCCGTATTGTAAGTTGGTGGGTGCAGATTTAGATCTATCGATCAATGAAGAAAGTGGGACATAAAAATACATGGGAAGCTATAGAAATCACAGTATAAAATTACCAAGTCTGGGAACTGTAAAGTGTACTGTATTTATATGTAATTCTTATTCTAAAAGTTGCCAGAAGGCTGAATTGGAAGCTTCATGTCTGCATGAAATTTCCTATATTTTTAATGTGTATGATGGACTTAATTTTTCTTAAATATTAAAGTCTGCCGATTGCTATGAAACACTGTTTGCTTGGTTGTTTCCATCTAAGTAATGATAGCCATTAGCTACGGGAATTTTAATTAATTGAACAGTGTTTCTAGGAAATTATTAATATGAATAATTGACCTTTGAGTTTGCCAAGATGTGCATATACTCTTTTTCTCTCTGTTCATTCATGTTCACTATAATTGTAGTGGGGTAATTTCACCAGAAATGACCACTCAGACAATAATTGTTCCCAATGGAGTGTATTAGTTTACTGACAGCTGCAAACTGACATCAGTCCTGGGTATGTAGCAAAGAACTATAAGAGCTACCATTGGGAGGCGTTTTATATAGGAAAAACACTATCTGGGAATGAAAAGTTTTAAGTTCCCAAGCTTAGTGGTGGTAAGCCCCTCTAACAATTCCTATTTTCTAAAAGCAAGCCACTCATAAAAGTACAGAAGCCATGATTCAAGTGAGCAGAATGAGTTTCTAAGCAACCAGGTACACACTGACCTGTTCTTAACTACCACCCTGGTTCAGCTCTGTGTTCCGATAATTTGAGTTGTTTTAACTACTGAGCTCAGCTGAGACTCATAATACGGAGTAGCTCTGGGCAATCTTGAGGTTCCTCACCACATTCCCCACTGGTTCTATGGGCATGAGTCAAACCTTAACCTCATATTGAGACAGAGAATTTATATTAGCAGCCCAGCTAGGGCTGTGAGTTGGGTAGTTAGCCATGGAATTAACTTATGTCAGCAGTACTCAGGTAGAACTACTAAGAGGAAGACATGTACCTGGAGACTGATTAATCTTTGGTCACTGACATCCTGTGGGAGAAATACAAGTATAGCCCTGCCCCCAAATTACCATCAGAGTGAGACCCCATCTGCAACTCTAGTAAGATCACCTTTGTGTTGCAGGGAGATTACATTTAGAAGGCTTAAACAGAAGTCCACAGTTTAGAGGAGATAAAACAGGCCTGGAGCTGTGTTCAACTATAAGCTAGTTGTACTTTTACCTTTTCATAATTTTTATTTAAAGAAAGCACCAGAAAAAAAAAAAAAAGGGACAGCCGCTGACCCAACTGTCACTATATCTATGTGAGGTCCTGTGTCATCCAGTAGTGTCAGGTGGATGAAGAGAAGGTAGCTCCATTACCAGAGTAATACTGTGTTCTAATGCTTAGAAAAGGACAGGCGAGCCGGGCGTGGTGGTGCACGCCTTTAATCCTAGCACTTGGGAGGCAGAGGCAGGCGGATCTTTGTGAGTTCAAGGCCAGCCTGGTCTACAATGTGAGTTCCAGGACAGCTGGGGCTACAGGGAGACCCTGTCTCAAAAAGACCAAAAAAAAAAAGAAAAGAAAAGGACAGGCGAGGAAATCTGGGTTTCTTATGTATAGTAGCTTATAGTAGCTTTAGAATTTAAGGCTGCTATGTGTAACCATCGGCACTTTTTTTTTTTTGGAGACAGGGTCTCCCTATAGCCGCAGCTAGCCTGGAACTCACTCTACACCAGGCTGGCTGCCTTGAACTCAAAGAGATCCGCCTGCCTCTGCCTCCCAAGTGCTGGGATCAAAGGCATGTGTCACCACACCCAGAATTAAATTAAAGACAGTTCTTAGCTGCCATGTGGGTGCTGGGTATCAAACCCTGGTCCTCTGCAGGAGCAGTCTGCTCTTAACCACTGAGCCATCTCTCCAGGCACGTTTACAAAGTCCATGCCAGGTCAGTGCAGCCCAAACCTCCTTAAGAACAAGTTTTGTCTCACTGTAGGTCTACCCCCAAGACACAGGCAGACCTCACTCTCACAGCAGCTCAGCACCCACATGGCGGCCGAGAACCGTCTGGAACTCCAATTCCAGGAGAACTCCAGTTCCAGGGGAATCCGACACCCTCTTCTGACCTCCACGGCCTTGCACGACACGTGTGCACAAACTTGTATGCAGGCAGTACGTTGATACACATACATAAATAAATAAATGCCGGGCGTGGTGGCGCATACCTTTAATCCTAGCACTTGGGAGGCAGAGGCATGTGGATCTCTGTGAGTTTGAGGCCAGCCTGGTCTACAGAGTGAGTTCCAGGACAGCCAGAGCTACAGGGAGACCCTGTCTCAAAAAGACCAAAAAAAAAAAGACAAAACCTGGTCAGCCTGGTCTACAGAGCGAGTTCCAGGCCAGCTGGGGCTACAGGGAGACCCTGTCTCAAAATCAAAGGAGGTCTTACATTTACAGGATCAGCCCTGCCCTGCCCCCTGCCCCCTGCCCCCTGCCCTGCCCTGCGTGAGATGACAGGTCAAGGTGGGGATGCAGGACAGGAAGAAGCTGAAGCTTGTGAGTTGGGTAGTTAGCCATGGAATTAACTTGTGTCAGCAGTGCCTCCAAAGAGTGGTGTACTAACACCAGTAAGGCCCTGGACACACACTCATAGAATGCCAGTCTCTGGAGAACCAGACCATTGTCTTTTTTTTTGTTTTGGTTTGGTTTTTTTTTGTCTTTTTGAGACAGGGTCTCCCTGTAGCTCCAGCTGGCCTGGAACTCACTCCGTAGACCAGGCTGGCCTTGAACTCACAAAGATCTGCCTGCTTCTGCCTCCCAAGTGCTAGGATTAAAGGCATGGGCCACCACGCCTGGCTCAGAACCATTGTCTGTTTTAAACTGTGTAGCAGCTCAGATAATGTTGTTATCAGAACAGCAAGAGTATTGCTATACCCTGAGGACTTCAGTGCAAAGGGCAGCCTCTATTAGAGGTAGTCCCTTTAAGTACAATTCTTGCAGAGAAAATGGATGTCTTAACTGAGGTCCCAAAGGCAGGATAATTATCTGAGTTACGGGCTGTCCTGTAGACAGAAGCCCATATATTCCAGTGGGCCCAAGTCCCATTGGCAGGGCTTTTGGGAAAGGAGAGTCTCCTGACTTCTGCCAAAGCTCAGCACCCTAACCCCAGCCATGGACACCAGCAGCGCCCTGGGCCAGTTGCTTCCACCACTTTTAGCCACAACCACTGCCCCGAACACCTTCCCTGGGCACTCTGCTCACTGGGGATGTGGGAGGGCACTGTCTGGTCCCTTGTTCTATGGTGGACACTGCTGGGCAGTCAAAGGAGGAAAAAGCAGGAAAATGCCTGTGTTAGGGAGAAGGTAGCCTCTTGCCCCTGCAGCCACCTGGCTCTGCCCCACCCATCCCTTAGGGCACAGACTTAAATTGGGGGTGGGGGGCATGTGCCCAGGAGAACGCTGGCAATAGCCTCTGTGACTGCCTCCCGAGAGCCGCCACCTTGCTGAGGCATAGCCCAGGCTGGACCTCACTATTGTGTTTTGCACAAAGTTCCCAACAGCCCCAACTCACCTGAGGAGGTCTGTGGCAGACCCAGAGCACAGGCTCCACCTACTTCTCCCAGCTCTGCCCCCCGATGCCAAGAGAGTGATGAGGCAGACATATAGTGTCCACCACACACACAGTTCCCAAACATGGACTATATAAGGCTGTCCACCACACACTCACACCAGTTCCCAAACATGGACTATATAAGGCTGAGTGATGTCTCACACCAGACCCTAGGGTGTGCATCCGACCACCCTAAAAGTGTCCTTACTAAGGATACCTCAACCAGACCTACCTCCAGAGGCTTCCAGAAATACACAACTTTCTATGATGTTAAAAATCTTGCCGCACATGGTGGTGCACGCCTTTAATCCTAGCACTCGGGAGGCAGACGCAGGTGGATCTTTGTGGGTTAGTTCAAAGCCTGCCTGGTCTACAGAGTGAGCTACAGGCCAGCTGGGAGTAAAGGGAGACCCTGTCTTTAAAAGAAAAAAGTCTTTTGGGGAGAGGGTGTAGGACCTGCAGGGGCATCAGGGTGGCGGAGACCAAAGTTCTCCCAGGACTCTGGAACATATCAAAGGACACCTCCCCTGGGAGTCTGTCCAAATCCATTCCAATCTATTTCCAATTGGGAACCAAGACGCCCCAGGGTCTGGGATCTAATTCTGGGATTTCCCTGTCAGGGAACCAAATGTAATGGGGATAATTTCACTAGAAAGGACCACTCTGACAAAAATTGATGCCAACAGAAAGTCTTTAGTCATGGGTATGTAGCAAAGAGCTACAGTCAGGCAGCATTTTATATATATGCATGTTCCTTTTGTCTCACAGTTTAGTCCATGGTCACTTCTGTTTTCTGGGTGTCACTGAAGCAGAGCATGAAGGTGATGAGCAGACAGTGGAGTACAGCTGCTCACCTCATGGATACTTGGAAGCAGAGGGAGGGCCAGGGACAGAAACAGTCCCCAAACCACACTTCTTTTAGTAGATCCCACCTCATACATGGGTTTCCATCATAGTCCAGTGGTCCATCCAAGTATGAAGCCATCAAAGGAGTAATCCATTTATGATGTCTGAACCATCACCACTGATGGCTCACTGGGAATCCAACTTTTAACACATCAGCCTTTGGGGACTTTTCACGTTCCATCCTTACTATATTTAGCCATCCACAAAACTGCAGAAGTCTTTTTGGGGCTCTCTAGTGCACATTCCGGGGGGAGGGGTGGAAAGCTTCCCCCCTTATTCTGGTTCAGCAGTAATTAAAACCCTTTGTCTTCTTGTTTTACTCTTCCATTTCAGCACCAGCCAGCTCATCTCTGGCTCTAGTTCTTATCTTCTAGGACCCCTTGCTTTCTGTCCACACACATGCCACTGTGTCTCCCAAAGAAGCATATTCAGTCAGCTACACAGGACTGGCTGGCTGGGAAGAAACACTCTAAAAGTTGCCCATTGGAAAGAGAGTTGCTCAAGTGGAGGTCTCTGCCTGTGCTTTGAATTATGCCATCAGATATAGAAGCTGCTGGTGAGACCCGGTCCTATAATCTGGTTAGTGTTCATCTGCGGCGGAAAGCGTCAGTTACATAAAGGATCTGAATCTTCACTCTGCTTTCAAACTAGAAAGTTAGCCTGTCAGAGAATGCAATCATGAAGACAGAAGACTCCTATCAAAAACAAAGAACAATTTACTGCATATGGAGTGTTGTTTTTAATTTTGTTGTAGTTCCATCAGGCCCAAATTTCAGAGTGCCTTTAAAGTGCATTTGGGTGATATTAGAGAAGGGGAACGCAAAATTTAATTATAATGAGCTTTGGAACCCTGTCTTAAAATGAGCAAATACTATGTCTCACTTCTCCCCCCGGAAGACATCACACTCCAAAACAAGCCCTGTGCTCCTGAGGGAGATGCCTCTACCTTTTAATTATGCTTATTGTGCATATGTTCCTGACAAGCTGATCCGGAGTCGTGGTAGCCACTGCCTCTGTTTACAAGGTATGTGCAAAAGCAGAGAGCAGTGTCTCCCACCAGAAACTGGGTGTCAGCCTCTAGTATGGTTTGAAAGCTTTGTCTCAGGCTCATGGCGCGGTCAGAGGGACTGAATCATGAAAGTGCCAACTTTGTCAGTGGGTCAGTCCACTGGGGAGTTCATATTGGTGGGCTGCTAGGAGGTGGGAGCCTTTGAAGTGTGTAGTGTGTCTCCAATCCATCTGCCATGAGGTGAGCCATTTGCTCTCCCACATGCTCACTACTGTGTTATGCGTCACAATACGTGGGCTCAGAAGTAGTGGGGCCAAGGAAATTTGTCACAGCGATGAAAAGTGAACATACAAGATACTAGTGACACTGAACAAATCCCAGGTGGTTCAAATTTGTCTGATGTCTTCTATACTTGTTCCCCAGCATCAGTACATATACAACTATTGAAAGTGGCATTTTAGGAACATTCTGCAGTGTTTGTTCTCTCACACAGACTGGAAAATGTCACAGTTCATAGATGTGGTACAGAGGGAAGTGTTCCTCATGCTATTGGTTGAGTCATCCACCAGTCCTGTGCTGAAGGTCTGGACTGCAACCCGTGCTCCTATTAGAAGGTGGTAGAAAGAAGTTGGTTGTTGGGCCCAGCCCTAGAAGGGCATTGAGACCCCAGCCTAGCCCTTTCTGATCTTTTGCTTCAATGAGGTGACTAGGTTTCCATGACAAACTCCTGATGTGATGGACTGTGCCCAAATCATTAGTGACATCCAGCCATGGCCTGGACTTTTAAAACTGAAACAAAATAAACCTTTCCTCTTGGAACTTAGCTCGGGCATTTTGACACAGTAATGGAGAACTTATTAACACTTCAGCAGTAGGGAATAATTAGTCCTAGAAAATACTCAAGATTTTGACAAATCTTAAAAGCAGGATCCAAATAATTAAGTAGTATCTACATAATAGCTCCCCAGAGCCACCTGTAACTTCAGCTCCAGGGTATTCAATGTCTTGTGGCCTCAGGCAGCAAGCACACAGTGCTGATAGATAGATAGATAGATAGATAGATAGATAGATAGATAGATAGATAGATATAGATACATACATACATACATACATACATACATACATACATACATACTGTGGTGGTTTGAATGAGAATGTCCCCCATAGGCTTCAAATATTCAGACATTTTGTGCCCAGTAGGTGGCGCTGTTTTGGGAAGTTTTAGAAGATGTGGCCATGCTGGAGGAAGTACGTCACTGGGGGTGGGCCTAGGGAGTTCAACAAGCCTTGCAGGCTCCAGTTGTTTTCTCTTCCTGTGGCTTCCTGTGCTCATTGGAAGATGTGAGCCTCAGCTTTCTGCTCCAGCTCCTGCCACCATGCCTCCTGCCACAATGGATTCTAATTTCCTGGAACCATCAATTGTAAGCTCAAATAAACTGGTTTATTTTTATTCTTTGGTCATGGAGGTTTTATCACAGCAACAGAAAAGTGACTAATACCCATACAAACAAAATGCTCCTAAAAATAATTGAAAAAAATAACTTCCCTATTGTCAGTTGTCATGCAGCTCCCATCAATCTGCAATTCAAAGGCAGGTAGAATAAACCCAGGTGCAGAGCTGCATGCCTGTCTCAGCTCTGGGGAAGGCAGATGTGCTGTTCCTGAAGACCTGGAGTTGGAGACCAGCCTAGACAAAATAGTGAAACTCTTAAGTAGTAAGTTCTTAAGTACATATCCTCTTACCCAGAAGACAAAGAACAAAAAGTTGACTTTATTACAAAACAGCACCTTCTGGGTCATTACTGATAAGTAGTGTTGTTAAACCAGAATGCATTTTACTTTAGTTTTAATTATTTAATTGCATGTGAAGGTCAGAGGGCAACTTGAAGGGATTAGTTTTCTCCTTCCAACATGGGAGTTCTGGGATTTAACTCATGTCAGGTTTGGCAGCAAGCATCTTAACTTGCTGAGTTACCTCAGCAGCCCCAGATTTGATGTTATAGGAAATCGTGGGATAAAGAGAAGGAGGATCCTATTGGGCCAGTACAAAAACGGCTTGTATGTGGTTATGTTTTACATGAAATGCAGTGTTTAAATACAGACTGAAAATCAGTTAAAGATATGCATTACCTTTGGAGAAACCCACGAGTACTAATTATAACTAAAATGCTAGTAGATTAAATTTAAGCGAAGTTCAAGATATTCAGTTTGTGTAGCATAAGTCAGGAAAGGAGGTAGAATAACAAAAAAAGAAAAAAAAAACTTGAAAAGTAGTTCAAATTCAGTAAGAGCACAGTATACCAAAATTTGTAGAATGTAGCTTAAAGCAGTGGTCAGGAAAACTATAGCTTGAATGTTTATATTGGAAAAGAAGACAGCTGGGCATGACACATGCCCATAATCCTGGCACTTGGGAGATGGAAGTGGGAGGTTCAGGAGTTGGAAGCCAGGTTCAGCAACATAGTGAGTTTGAGACCAAAAAAAAAATAAAAAAGACAATCTATAATGATTTTAGGGGTTAGTAGAAAAAGCCGGAGTAGGGGAAAAAAAAAAGTGAAAATAAACAGAAATCGATCTTGATCTGTGGTGTGGTGGCCCACACCTTTAATCCTAGCATTCGGGAGGCAGAGGCAGGTGGATGCAGGTGGAGTGATGTATCACAGTGAGTTCAAGGCCAGCCTGGTCTACATAGTGAGTTCCAGGACAGCTGTGGCTGCAGGGAGACCCTGCCTGTCTCAAAAATAAATAAATAAATAAATAAATAAATAAATAAATAAATAAAAATTATTATATTATGTTATAAATAATATAAATAAATAATAAATAAGGAAAAATAAACAGGAATCAAGCAATTGAGAAATGAAGAAAATATACCAACAAAATTGACAACATGGATGAAATGGAAAATTTGCATGATAAGATTGGTTCAACCTATGATAAAGGAATCTCAAGTTCTACTTCCAAGGTATTTAAAGAGGCCACTTATGGGGCTGGAGAGATGGCCTAGCGGTTAAGAACACTGACTGCTCTTGCAGAGGACCCGGGTTCGATCCCCAGCACCCACATGGCGGCTAAAAACCGTCTGTAACTCCAATTCCGGGAGAACTCCAGTTCCAGGGGAATCCAAGACCCTCTTCTGACCTCCGCGGCATTGCACAACATGGGTGCACAAACCTACATGCAGACAGTACATTCATACACATAAATAAATAAATAAAATTAAAAAGAGTTCCATTTATGGGCAAAACAAAGATGCTTTCTACTAAAATTATGAAGTAAAACCAAAGCTAATAAAAAGGTAGAAGCTTTAAAAAAAAAAAAAAAGGTAGAAGCTTTTGGGCTGGAGAGATGGCCTAGCGGTTAAGAGCGCCGACCGCTCTTACAGAGGACCCGGGTTCGATCCCCAGCACCCACATGGCGTCTGAGAACCGTCTAAAACTCCAATTCCAGGAGAACTCCAATTCCAGGGGAATCCGACACCCTCTTTCGACCTCCGCGGCATTGCACAACACGGGTGCACAGACCTACATGCAGACAGTACACTCATACACAAAGAAAAATAAATAAAATTTTAAAAAAAGACCAAAAAAATAATTTGAAAAAAAAAAGGTAGAAGCTTTTTATGATGAGGACTAAAAACTTTCATCAAGCCTAGTGGTGCACACCTTTAATCCTAGCACTTGGGAGGCAGAGGCAGGTGAATCTCTGTGAGTTCAAGGCCAGCCTGGTCTACATAGAGAGTTCCAGGACAGCTGGGACCACAGGGAAACCCTGTCTCAAAAAGACCAAAAAAAAAAAAAAAAGTTCATCAAAAGACATTTACTTTTTTTATTTATTGTTTATGTGTATGAATGTACTGTCTGCATGTAGGTTTGTGCACCCATGTCGTGCAATGCTAAGGAGGTCAGAAGAGGGTGTTGGATTCCCCTGGAATTGGAGTTACAGACAGTTCTCAGCCATCATGTGGGTGCTGGGGATTGAACCCGGGTCCTCTGCAAGAGCAGTCGGTGCTCTTAACGGCTAGGCCATCTCTCCAGCCCCAAAAGACATTTAAAAATCAAATTAGAGTTATATTAAGGAGTGGGCTTGGTACTATAGAGATGAAAACTTTCTGCAACTTCATCTATAATTTCTATGTAATTGAAAAATTAAAAATATTCAAAGGGAAACGTTGCACGCGGTTCTGCACAGAAGAGCAAAGTATACCTGTGGCAGTCCTGAAAAAATGTCAAGATCTGCTCTACAGCAGTTAAAACCTTTTAAAATTTTTTATTACAGTGTGTGTGTGTACATGTGTATGCATACATGCATGTGCCATATTGTGTTTGTGGAAGCCAGAGGACCTCTTGCCAGAGTCATTTCTGTCCTTCCACCATGTGAGTCAGAGGGATTGAAAACTCAGGTCATCAGCTTGGTCGCAAGTGTCTTTACCCACTGAGCCATCTCACCAGCCCTGTCAAAACCTTTATATCAAGGTATCATAACATAGGTACTGTTGTACTGGCACAAGATCGCAAACATAACAGTTGAGCAGAATTGAGAGAACCCAGTCACATGAATGTATGGGAAATGGAGTTAGTGCAGAGTGGGCATTGCGCAGCAGTGAGAAGAGGACACCTGTTCCATATGTGTATTGAGAAAGTTACTCGGTGTAGAAATGAACTCGAGGCCTTTCTCAGCATTTGTTACACACAAATTTGATTCCAAGTGGATAAAATATTTTTAAGTATAGAAGCAAAAAGATGAAGCTATAAAATGTTTACAGAAAATATAACTGCAAAGCTGGGCATGGTGGTACACACCTGTAATCCCAGAACTCAGGAGGCAGAGGCAGGTGGATCTCTTATGAGTTCAAGGCCAGCTTGATCTACATAGTGAGTTCCTGACTAGCTGGGGCTACAGAGAGACCCTGTCTCTGAAAAAAAGACCAAAACCAAAACAAAACCACCCCCCCCAAACAAAACTACATAACTGCAAACTAACACACACAGTTGATCTACTTGGCTACATTAAAATTAAGTTGCTACAGGGCCAGTGAGATGGCTTAGTGGGTTAAGGCACTGACCACCAAGCCTGACCATCTGAGTGTGACCCTGGAATCCACAAGCTAGGAGAGAACCTCCTTGTGTATACTCTAGCATGCAAACATGTGTACATGCACATGCAAAAATAAATGTAGTAAATAAAATTAAGCTACCATAGAATAAAAATAGAACTGAGAGGAGTCTTAATATTTGTTTTTAAAACATTATTTCATGTGTATGAGCACACTGCTGCATGTGAGTGCATCCGTGTTGTGCAATGCCTGAAGAGGTCAGAAGCACCTGGAACTGGAGTTACTGAATATTGTTATCTGCCATGTGGGTCCTGGGAACCAAACTCCAGCCCTCTGCAAGAGCAGTCAGTACTCTTTTTTTTTTGTATTTCGAGACAGGGTCTCCCTTTAGTCCCAGCTGGCCTGGAGCTCGCTCTGTAGACCAAGCTGGCCTTGAACTCACAGAGATCCTCCTGCCTCTGCCTCCCGAGTGCTAGGATTAAAGGCATGCACCACCATGCCCGGCTGGAGCAGTCAGTACTCTTAATCACTGAGCCATCTCTCCAGCCCCTGAGCTTATTTCTAACACTAATTATTACCATTGGAGAAACATTTTAGAATATTACATAAAAAGGCTCCCACAAACCAGAAAATAAGGATGACTCATCCAGTTTTTAGAGGGCTAAAGATGTAACACTTCTCTAACAAAAGTCTAGCTATCCAAACTGGGCCAAGAAGGTTCTGAGATTGAGGTGTTGGGTCTTGATTCAGAGGTGAAGGTGAAGGTAGGAGGCTGACCTATTAGAAACCAAAACTAGAAGTGAAGGAAGGGCTGATAATTTAAACCACATCCAAGTTCTGCAACAAAAAATGATCTGTAAATACACAAAAAGATGTTCAGCTTCATTGAGGGAAATGCAAATTGAGGCCACATAAGAGTCTATTCCACACCCTGCTCATATGAACCTACAGCATTGATGTTGGCATGCACAGGACGCATAACCTCAATCAGACAAAAACCCAGCATAGAACTGCAGAAACAGGCAGCAGAACCCAACCTTAGCTGAAGAAATATTGGCAGCTGATTACTGTTGAGGAAGAACTGGCTTTCTTTAAACGAGAGACTCCAGGTAGGCTGACTAGAGCTCAGTGGATGAAGTTGCGAAGAGGAATGGCTGGGAAGATTAAGTTGGCACAATAGACCCTAACACAAATGAGAGAATGTATGAGCTGGGGTGGGAGGGAGCTGGGGGGGGTGCTGGGGAAGGATGCCAATGGAGAATGGTATAAAGGCGATCAAGACTGATTGAGATGTTATGTATGAAATACACAAAATTATACCATTTCTAGGAATTATTCTGTATTGTGAAATTATACAAACACACACAAGCTATTTTCTCTAGTATACTTCAAAATCATCAAAAGATTAGGATTTCCACTGATAGGGCTTAACTTTCTATTTATATATAACTGATTAAATTCTTATCTATACCATGGATATGCTAAGATACTTATACTATATAGCTCTAAAATGAACCTATTTCTGTCTAATATGTTAATGACCTCAGAGATAATTTGTTGAATGCTTTAAACTTCTGTAAGTATGGAACAGGTGTTTAAACTGTAGTGTTTCAATGCTATGAATTATTACAAATGTTAATGTACATAATATATTAATGTAATAGATTAAGAGGAGTATTTGTTTAAAAAATTTTTTTTTGGTCTTTTTGAGACAGGGTCTCCCTTTTAGTCCTAGCTGGCCTGGATGGAGCTCACTATGTAGACCAGACTGGCCTTGAACTCACAGAGATCCGCCTGCCTCTGCCTCCCCAGTGCTGGGAGTAAAGGCCTGCACCACCACACCCGGCTTAAGATGTTCTTAGCTACCATATGGGTGCTGGGAATCGAACCCTGGTCCTCTACAAGAGCAGTCAGTGCTCTTAACCCCTGAGCCATCTCTCCAGCCCCTTGTTTAAAATTTAAAAGTGAGGGCTAGAGAGATGGCCTTGCTGTTAAGAGCGCCAACTCCTCTTGCAGAGGACCAGGGTTCGATCCCCAGCACCCACATGGCGGTTGAAAAAACCATCTTTAACTCCAGTTCTAGGGGAATCCTACACCCTCTTCTGACCTCCGAGGCATTGCAAGACACGGGTGCACAAACCTACATGCACTGTACATCATACACATATGACAATAAATTTTTTTTAAAAAGTGTGCCATGGATACACTTATATACATGCAAGCAGTATACTCATGACATAAAATAAAAATAAATAAAATGTTAAAAAATTTTAAAAAGTGAGAAAACTAAAAAAAAAAGTAAGCCTTTGTGGGGCATGGTAGCACACGCCTCTAAACCCAGCACTAAGTAGGCAGAGGCAGGCTGATCTCTTTGAGGTCAAGGCCAGCCTGGTCTAGAGTTCCAGGCCAGCTGGGGCTGAAGGGAGACCCTGTCTCAAAAAGAGACAACCGCCCCCCCCCCCCCGCAAAAAAGGTAAGCCTTTGGCCTTTGTCCATGAAGCTGCTCTCAGCAGCTTCACAGGTAATAACTTTCATCTAAAAGTAGCTCATCCTGGGCGTGGTAGCGCATGCCTTTAATCCTAGCACTTGGGAGGCAGAGGCAGGCGGATCTCTGTGAGTTCAAGGCCAGCCTGGTCTACAGAGTTCCAGGCCAGCTGGGGCTATAGGGAGACCCTGTCTCAAAAAGACAAAAACAAAAAAACACACACACAAAAAAACCCCACACTTGAAATATAAGGAGTTTATTGCATATTAGGCTTCAATAAAAATTTTTAATAATTGTTATTTTAATAATAATAATTGTTATTGCTATTATTTTGCCCTGGCAGCATTGCGGATCGAGCCTAGAGCCTCTGGCATGCTAGGCAAGAGCTCTACCACTGAACTGCGGCCCCAGCCCTTAGTTACTAGCTTTATCCAGGGCTTAAAATGCAAGCTGATGTAAAGCTATCACGGTCGTTTCCATTTTGACAACATCGAATCTTCCTGTGACGAAGGTCTTGAAGCTTCGTGAACGCTGCAATGAAAGCATTTCTCCCGGGCTTCACCATCCTCTAGCCCACAGGCTGGGGTCGAGACGGAAGCGCAGAGCGCCCAGAGTGCTTCCTCCCAGTTCCTGGCTCCAGGATTAGACCGCGTCCGCCAGGACCTCGGGCTTCCGAGGAGCCCTCCACCAGCCCGGGCCGGCTGCGGCGACAGGGCCACAGTCGTGAACATTGGCGAGTTCCACGGCCGAGCGATTCACAGCCTAGACCCGGGGAGGAAATACGAACACACACACCAGGAGTCCCGCCTCTCTGCGGCTCACTTCCGGCCGCGAGGACTCTCGGGACCGCGCGTCGCGTGGCTCCACCAACCAGCGGCGGCTGTGGATTGGCTCGAATGCGCGCGCAGTGGTGCGCAGGTTCGAATCTCCGCGGCCGCGGCCCAACCTACGGGCCGCGCTCGGCGTTGTCGCCGACTGCTCCTCAGCGACCGCTCCCCCTCCGCCCTCCGCCCTCCGCCCTCCGCCGCCCGCGCGCCGCTCTGCTTGGCCCGGCCCATGGCCAAGAGGCGTGCAGCTGAGCCCTTCACATTCCGCGTGCCTTGGAAGCGGCTCCTGCTTTCCGACTTCCCCGAGGAGCCGCCACTCTGGGTCCCGCCGTCGGGGGCGGCGCGGCCTGGAAAGCGCAGGGTGGACGCGGGGACTATGGCGGAGCCTGCTGCTGCGCCTCGCAAGCGGCGTGGTGGAGGGGACGTCATCACGGGCGGCCTAGAGCGGAGCCACGGCCCGGAGCGGGAAGAACCGGAGTCTGGAGAGCCGCCGCCCCGCACGAAGGAGCAGCCTCGGGACGGCCGGGCCCCGGGTGGCGGTGGCGGGGCGGAGAGCCCGGGGGTAGCCGGCGGGGCGCCGAGCCAGGTAGGGCGCGTTGGGGGCGGCGGGGGTGCTGATCCCAGGGAACAGGGTAGAAAAGTAACCAGTTCTAATGAAACGTGTTGTGTGAACAGTGAGCCCTGGAGGTTTCACACCAAGTAATGTGTTAGATATTGTTACTTGTCTTTTATAATGCGTCTAGAAAGTTTCCAAGCAGTTATGGCCTAATCAGTGCAGAATTCAGGCTTTTGATCACTGTGCATAGCTAGTTGGTTTTTTTTTTTTTTTGCCGTTTTTTTTGTTGTTTTTTTGAAAGAAGATGAAAATTTCATAGTTGGGGGACTTTTTTTTTTTTTACCCCGGTGTTTGTGCGCGATTGTCTTAACACTATGATGACTATGTCTAATGAGGTTATAAATAGTAAATATCTCTATTCTAGTTTTCTTGAATTGGAGAACATGAGCCTCATGTAGACTTGTCTTCAGATTGCTTTTAGATGTTCAAAACCAATGTCCTTAAAACAGAATCATAGTTATCCAGACTTATTGGATGTAGAGATGAGTGCAGTGTCACATGAAATCTTCCACTTTAAGACCATTTGGGGTATGCTGCCCAGGTGGAAGTTTTTCCTTCCCGCCAGAATATACAGTGTGCACAGTTAATACGTGTACAGTTGAGAGAAATACAGAAGTGGCCTGCAGGCAGAGGAGAGCTCTTTAAGGGTACACACCATGCCTGCCTAGAATCTGCTACACTTAGCTTTATCGGACACCAGAGGCTAGACCTGGCAGGTGTCCAGGTGTTATTAGCTGCAAGCAGAAGACCTTGAAGTCTGGGAACATTAAACTTTTAGGTCTGCTCCCCAAACCCAAGTGGTGATGTGCATTCTTCAACCTCCCCTTTTCCTTCCTGCCTTCAAAGGCAGTTTTAAGAGCTTACTAACCTGAGGATGTAACAAAAATAGGTGCCCCCCCCCCCTTTTTTTTCCCTTTCCATTGAGGAAATGGTACTACAGGTGACTTTCTGGGCACAATAATACCTCCTCTTTGTCCTAAAACTTAAGAATATCTGTTTTATATATGCATATACATATAGAGAAATGGACACATACTTTTTAAAAACTAGGTCAACTGTGTATATATGTTTTATATAATAGTGTAATTTTATGCAGAAAATTAATCTAGTGTTAAGTGTTACTGTGAGATATAAACAGGACTGTTACTAGAGAGAAGATAATGTATGTACATTTGAGGGGAGGTAACGGCCAGCAGTACTGTACAGTTACCATGCTATTTTGGGGGGGTCTTTTTGAGACAGGGTCTCCCCTGTAGCTCCAGCTGGCCTGGCACTCAGTTTGTAGACCAGGCTGGCCTTGAACTCACAGAGATCCTCTTGCCTCTGCCTCCCAAGTGCTGGGATTAAAGGTGTGCCCCACCACGCCCAGCAGTAGCATGCTATTCTCAATTCTCACAATAGCACTACTTGATGTTACTAATGAGAAGATCAGAATTTCCAAGCTCATGTTTTCAATTATTAGGTTACACTGACATCATATTTTTTTTTTCTTGCTTAATTTTTATTTTATGTGGATCAGTGTTTTGCCATGTAAGTGCACTGTGTGTGCAGTGCCTATGGAGGCTAGATTCGTCAGATTCCTTGAAAGTGGAGTTATAGGTGATTGTTAGCTACCAAGTGGGTGCTGGAAGCTGAACCCAGGTCCTCTGGAAGAGTAGTAAATGCTCCTAACTGTGGATCCAGCTCTGGCCCCTTCTGTCTTTTAAAAAAGTTTTTATTTTGTGCGCACTTGATCAACACAAGTCAGTTCTCCTTGTACTAGGTGGTTTCCAGGTATTGAATACCTGGTGAGCCAGTTCACCAGCCCTGTAACTTTTCCTCCCTCCCCCCCCTTCCCTCCTTCCCTCCCTCCCTCCCTCCCTTCCCTTCTCTCCCTCCCTTCCCTCCCTCCCCTCTGTAACAGGCTAGCCTTGAATTTACAGAGAACTGCTTGGCTCTGCTTCCTGAGTGCTGGGATTAAAGGGGTATGCCATCATGCCTAGCCCCCTTTATCATTCATAGGCACGGCTTGTGTGACTCTGAGATTTGAGATCTCCTGAGCCCTAGCTGGGCACTGGCCTGGGCGCAGAGGGCTGAACCGAGCCCCCCCTCTTCAACCATCTACCCCCCCCCCCGCCAACCGAGGATACGAAGACGGATCTGAAGGAGGCACGCAAAGCAAAGGCCTTACCACAGTGAAGAGGCCATCAGGACTCAACATGGAATACAGGCAGGAGAAGCCCATATGCAGGTATCATGAAGAAGAGAAGGTACACTGAAGGTTGCAGGATCATCCATCGCTAGCTTACCCAAAAACCCTATGGATGACTCCTGAGGTGGGATCCCCCGGTGATGCCCCAGGACACCGACATCAGCAACACCATTGGGAAACATACTTAAAGAACTACAAAAAATCATTTAAAAGAAAAAAGTAAAGAACTAAGAAAGAAAGCGAATGGAGGACCGAGATGAGAGAGAGACTGACAATGCTCCGGAAGGGCAGTAGAACACACTGAAACGATCCCATGTGAAAAAAAGAAAAAGAACACCAACCAGCAATCAAAAGAGCTACAAAAAGAGCTCGAGAAGCTCCAAAAAGAAAAAACACTTAACGAAATCAGAAGAGGTGAAATTGAAAAACGGGAATCACATCACTCATCATTCAGAGGATAAGGAATGAAAACACGGGGCCTCAGAAGCAGAATGGAAGAAGCCGAAAAAAGAATATCAGACCTGGAGGGCAACACAGAACACCAAAAACCTCAAGGAAAGCTTATGAAAAAATTTAAAACTACACAAAAAAGGAAAACAACCAGAGCTGTGGGACACTATGAAAAGATCAAACCTCCGCATCATAGGAATATGAGAAGGCAGAAGAATCCCAAGAGAAAGGTATTGAACAGATTCTTCAACAGATAGTAGAAGAAAACTTACCCAAACTAAAAAAGGACCAACCAATACCAATACAAGAAGACATAGAACTCCCAACAGACACGGATCAGAAATGAAATTCTCCACGCCACATCAAAGTTAAAATGCTGGGACACCCAAAAAACAAGGAGTCTGAAAAATTCTTAAAGCGGACAAGAGGAGAAAAGGCCAACAAACAATGATCGTATAATGGGAGCGAAACCTATCAGAATTAACAACGGACTTCTCATGGTAAATGATGAAGGCAAGAAGAAACTGGAGCAAAACATTCCCAGTATTAAACAACTATAGATGCCAACCAAGGTTACTATACCCAGCAAAAATGTCAATCATGT
>VZQC01006937.1:401099-438984 GCA_009823505.1 Rhizomys pruinosus
TGCCTTTAATACCGGCTGGGAGGATAACTCCGCCCCCACAGCCACTAGATCTAATCAAGCCAAAGACCACACCTTTAATCCCAGCTGGGGGGATAACTCCAACCTCACAGCCACAAAGGCCAATCAAACCAAAGACAGCAGGACCAAACGATCAGCAATCAGCTGGCCAAGGCACCCAGTTCCTACCTGTCTTCCCCTCTTCCTGCCGCTGGGCTCAGGAGATCTCAAATCCTGCACTTCCACATCCTTACCTTTCTCCCCACCTTTATGTCCTCTTTTTTAAGGTTGGTTACAAATTGTACTCCCCAAATCCCCCTGGGTGTGGGTCCATCCCCCAGAGCATGGTCAGCCTACTAGTGTCACACCCCAAAAGAAAACTGGCTCTCCCTCTCCCACCAGTTATCATTTGCCAAGAAATGCTCAGCTAGGGGGTGGGATCATCCCTACCTGCCCTTCACTTCTGGGATTTTGTCTTGAGCTTGGCCAGGTCTTACGTACTGCATGTTGTCACATTCTCTGAGTTCATCTCTACATCTGCCCTATTGTGTTGGAAAGCTCTTTTGTAGTCATCCACCACTCTTCCTTGATCGCTGATCTTTGGGAAGAGTGTGACATATATTTCCCATTAGGGCTGAGCACTCTACAGTCCCTTAGTGTCTGCACACTTGCCACTTATGGATCTGTATTAAAGTCCATCTACTGTAACAAAACTCTGATGAGGGTTGAGAGATGCATTAATCTATGGATATAACAGTCACTAGGAGTCAGTTTATTATGTCCATTTAGCAGTGTAATGTAATAGTAGCAGAATCTCCCCTAGGGTCTGTGATGTTTTGCCACAGGTTCTTGGCCCTATAATGGTGCCATATGGGATGCATTTTGTGGTTGGGCCTTAAATTCAAAGTGTTTGGTTACTGTCATAATGTTTGTATCATAATTGAACCAATGGGCATATCTTGCTAGGCCAAGGCTTTTTGAAAAAGTCATATGGAGCGCAGCATGGTGGTGCATGCCTTTAATCCTAGCACTTGGGAGGCAGAGGCAGGTGGATCTTTGTGAGTTAAGCCCAGCCTGGTCTACAGAGCAAGTTCCAGGACAGCTGGGGCTACAGGGAGACCCTGTCTTGAAAAGACCAAAAAAAAGAAAAAAGGTCATGGAAACCTACTTCTGTAGAATCTTCCTAAAATGTGTACAAAGTTTAAGGAATTGCTGCATAATGAGGGTACAATCCCCTATTAGACACCACAGGCTAGCCCAGTGCCAGGAATGGGTTACTTTTTTTGTAGTTGTTGGGTAGGGGAGGTGTCCCATAACACCCCCCCCAAACATTACTGGCTATTGTTATTGCTCTTGGTTACTCTCAGGAACTTGATGGTAAGACCCTATTGCTAGAGATATCATACATGAATTGTGACAGTTGTTACCCACCATGTGTTGCTGGGAATCAAACCTGGGTCCTCTGCAAGAACAGTCTGTGCTCTTAAGCACTGAGCCAGCTCCCCAGCCCCACCTTGGAGAGCTTTTTTATTTCATGTAATCCCATTTGTTAATTCCTGTGCTGTTTTCTATGCTGTTGCTGTTCTATTCTAAAATTTCTTGCCTATACCTACCTTCTGAAGTGTTTTCTCTATGCTTTCTTGTAGAAGTTTCAGCATCCCCCCCCCCTTTTTTTTTGTCTTTTTGAGATAGAGTCTCCCTTTAGTCCCAGCTGGCCTTGAACTCAGGATCTTCCTGCCTCTGCCTCCCAAGTGCTGGGACTAAAGGCGTGTGCCACCACACCTGGCCCATTTCATGATTTTTTTTTAATTTTTTATTTCTGTATGTGTATGAATGTACTGTCTGCATGCAAGTCTGTGCACCCGTGTCGTGCAATGCCGAGGAGGTCAGAAGAGGGTGTCGGATTCCCCTGGAACTGGAGTTCTCCTGGAATTGGAGTTTCAGACACAGACAGTTCTCGGCTGCTATGTGGGTGCTGGGGATCGAACCCAGATCCTCTGCAAGAGTGGTCGGTGCTCTTAACCGCTAGGCCATCTCTCCAGCCCCATTTCATGATTTTAATTAAGGTCTTGAATATGCTTTGATTTTTTTTGTTATTTTTTTGAGGTAGGGTCTCCCAGCTCTCCCGGAACTCAACATGCAGACCAGGCTGGCCTAAATCTCACAGAGACTGACCTGCGTCTGCCTCTATAGTGCTGGGATTAAAGGTGTATGCCATCATGCTCAACTGCTATTCTTTTTCCTTGTGTATATTGTTGACATCTCTGTGAAAAAATTAGGAGGCCATAGCTATCTCGAGTTTATTTCTGGGTTCTCCATTCTCTTCCATTGGTCTACATGTCTGTTTCAGGACCAGTGCTGTACTGTCTTTGACACTATGGCTCTACAGAATACTTAAGAAGTCAGTTAGTGTGATACCTCTGGCAATGTTCTTTCTACTTAAGATTGATTTGTTGGGCCCGAAAATTGCACAGAAAAACTCTCAAGCTCAGGATTCAATCTTTAATACAAAATTTATTTAATTTACTGGTGCACCAGAATGCAAGAAAACTGATGCATCAGGGACACAGCCCACTCCACACAGGTATGTGTGACCCTGACTGTCACAGAGAGCTTTTAAAGACAACCACAAACTAGAGGAATTTGGTGACGTTATAGAAACAATTGCTAGGCTATGGAAACACAATGCAAGCAGTGGTGACCTTTAAGCTGATTGGTTGTGTTTAGCAGCCTGAAGCCCCTTGGAGAGGAATGGGTTCCTTGGGTGGGAAGCACTCCTTCAGGGCTGGGAAAGTTCATCCTGACCTCAGGTAGCTTGGGAGCTGGGAACGCAGGGCCGGACTGTATTCTTGCAGTTAAGGTAGTCATGGGACCAGGCTTGCTTTAACTAACTCAATTTTACAATTAATGCTTTCCTTCTGATTAACTATTTCTGACCTCCCTCTAACATTCCCCCGTGAGTTAGGATCATGAGTCAAATCATGGATTCATCTGTAGTAATGGGTCTGAAGGACCATGAGCTGGACTGTAGAGATTCTTTACAAAGTTAACTAAGGCATGGCATCTGTGGGCACCTGGTGGGGCAGTCAGCAAGCAAGATGACTACTAAGGTATACTCCTATATAGGCTGTGGGCAGGACCTCAGGTAAGGGGAAGAGGTCATAAGATTGACAGCCTCCGGAGGAGGTAGATACTGTGTCCCTTGGAGTTCTGGGAAACTCAGACCTAGCATTCCAGCCTTTTGATTATGAAAAAGGAATGGGGTGTTGTTCTCTTCTGTATCTGCTTCAGAGCTGAGGAGGGGCAAAGTCAGGGGGGCAGGTGTCAGGCGGAGGCTTGGAATCCGGTCTCCCATCTTGGCTGCTCTGGGTGCCTTGTGTTTTTGGTCCAGATCAATAGTGGCCATTAGTTAGTGTACAGTTTCTCTGCAACTGAAAAGACAAGCTGGTTAAGTCTTACGTGAGTGTACCAGTGCATGGACTTCACAGTACCAACAGGGGGGCTAGTGGGTGCATTAGTGATTGGAGGGTCCCTGTCTATAGAGTCTCCAGAAGAGAGAACCTGTACTTTATTAGTCATCCATTCTTTTTTTTTTTTTTTAAAGGATTTTAATTTTATGTGTATGAATGTACTGTCTGCATGTAGGTTTGTGCACCCGTGCCGTGGAGGTCAGAAGAGGGTGTCACATTCCCCTGGAACTGGAGTTAAAGACAGTTCTCAGCTGCCACGTGGGTGCTGGGAATCGAACCCGGGTCCTCTGTAAGAGCAGTCAGTGCTCTTAACCACAAGGCCAATTTCTCCAGCCCCAGTCCTCCATTCTAAAGAATTGGAAAAAAAGTATTTTTAGTACTCCAGAATGAGACCAGCTTAACCATGACCTATTTCTGAGTTATTTTTTAGCATGGCATAGTAGCTTTTTCACCTATCTCTCTGGTAATAACATATAAGTTATTTTATTGATCATAGTTTCCTGTTGGGGTGTTTAAAACCGCACAGTTAGCTCAGATAAATTAAATTAGTTTTGGCGTTAAGGTCAGTTTGAGGTTCTGGTCCTCAGGGGTCACGCAGGCCTTGTGCCTGGCTCTTTTTTTTTTTTTTTTGTCTTTTCGAGATAGGGTCTCCCTGTAGCCCCAGCTGTGCTGGAACTTACATTGTAGACCAGGCTGGCCTTGAACTCACAAAGATCCGCCTGCCTCTGCCTTCCAAGTGCTAGGATTAAAGGCATGTGCCACTACGCCCGGTTGCTAAGAAGTTCCAGGGAGTCCAACGCCCTTTTCTGACCTCCTCGGCATTGCATGACACAGAGGCACAGACCTACATGCAGACAATACATTCGTACGCATAAATAAATAAATAAATAAATAAATAAAAATTAAAAGACCAAAAAAATAGTTTATAATCCTTACCGAGTGATTTTTACCAAATGTTTATTAATTCACTGCATCCACAGGGTATATTAACGCTTTGTTATTTCCACTAACTGCAGCATTATGTCAGTACAAAACCAAGACAATTCAGCAATAGACAATACCAAAAAACATTTTAGGTTATTTCATTGGAGGGAAGAAATTGCAGTTCACAGACATCCAGGGGAAGTCGTGTGCCACTGTTTAAGTGCCAGAGTGTGAATGATTCTTAAATTGGTCAGTGGTCAGAGGGATGGTGGCACAGCTGTCAAAAGCCTAAGTAGGAGAAAAGAAAACAAGGTTCAAAAATCAGGTCTTCAGAGGTGTGGAAAACAACTTGAAAGGAAACTGAAGTTTGAATACCTGCAACTTTAAAACAGTTTAATTTGGAGATCAAATTCAGTCTTAATAGATAACAAATAGCATCTTTAGATAACAAGTTTAGGAACTTAGGAACCTGGGTTTAAATTAGGCCTTTGAAAAAATTTAAGAGGCATGCCAAAAGTAAACTTTTGTGCACAATATATAATGATAGAACCTTGAAGTGGCCACTTTTGACAGAAAAACACACATGAATGACATGAATATCAGACACATGGGAGAATGGTTACACACAGACAACTTGGACAGACACATAACTGAATTGAACAAATCCCCCCCACCACCCCTTTTTAAATCCCATAGAATAACTTGATGTCAAGGCACAGAAAGTTGTCAGTGTTCTGGTCTGCTGCACACCTTGGCTGTGCAGGGCTGTGGAACCATTAATTTTTCATTGTCACATTTACACACAATCATTTAGAGTTTAAGACACTTTTTTAGTTAGCTCCCTGAATGCCGGGTTGGTGTCACTAAATGCCTGCCCCACCTTAACTAACAGTTCTCTTTAAGTGAGCTCAGCTGCCTGGCATCTTCCTATGATGGATCTTTTATTTCTAGGGGAGTGGAGCAGTAACAGCTCTGGCTGCTTGGAGCTTGCAGCATGTGCCCTTTGTGTGTACTTGCCTGCAGAGGGCAGAGGGGAGGAGGGATTTCAGCCATGGCAGCGGGCATGACGGTATAGTGGTGCCCTGGGCTGCCAAAAATAACAGAATGAAAATGAAGAGAATAAATAAGGCTAAGGTTAAAAGAAACCTTTCAGCCGGCCAGTTGGTGGCAGGCAGAAACGCTGTGAGGACAGGAAGAACCTCAGAGGACAGGAAACAGTGCTGCATAGCGGAAACTCACTCAAGCAGCGACTTCCCTCAGACCCAAAGGGAAGGAGTTGGATTGTCCACTTTCGGTCAGATAGAGCCCTGTCTCCGGGCTCAGGGGAGCATGGCCCGGTCCAGCTTCTCCCTGTTGAGCCTCCCTAGAGGTCTAGACCACACAGATTCCAGTCAAATACAAATTCAATTCTGGTCAGATACAGATTCCGACTACTCATATTTCGACCAGATACAGATTCTGACTGGATACAGATAGAGATTCAAGACAGATACACATTCAAAACAGAGAGTGAAAAAGAAAACCTTGCCTCAGAGTGAGGTGGCTGGCACTCAGGGCCAGGAAATTGGCTGGGCTTGGAGGTCTGTGGAATCCCGGGATGAGACCCCAAATGTTGGGGCCAAAAATTGCACAGAAAAACTCTCAAGCCCAGCATTCAATCTTTTTATTTTTTTATTTTTTTTATTTCTGTGCGATGACGCCATGGGTCCCGCTAGAAGGTTATCCCACTAACAGGAATAAACTCCCTGTCCTCACTTGACTTTGACTTTGCTCTCATGATTTTTCCTTAGAACCATGACATAAATACTGTGCATCTAGATACTGTCCCTTGGGCTATGGAGGCTCTGCTCACTATAGTAGTGTCTTTTCTCCTTGTTTAGGGGGTGTCATGTTCCTTTTGATCTTACTTTCAAGTTCACTGATTCTTTCCGCTCATCTCCTTTCTGCTACTTAGCAAATCTACCACACTCTTTTATTTTTTATTTTTTTAATTTTTTATTATTATTGTTTGTAGTGTTGAGATTATGTACTGACGCATGCTAGGTTTGTGTCACCGTGTCGTGCACTGCCCCGCGGTCGGTCAAAGCAGGGGTCTCGGATTCCCCTGGAACTGGGAGTTTTCTCCTGAATTGGAAGAGTTTCAGACGGTTTCTCAGCCGCCATGGTGGGGGTGCTGGGGGATAAACCCAGGGTCCTCTGGCAAGAGCAGTCGGGTCTCTAGACGCTGAGGATTCTCTCCAGCCCCAAATCTTTTATTTTTTATAACTTCTAAAATGCCCATTTATGGACTGAAGATGCAGCTCAATTGATAGAGTACTCACCTGGGGAGGGAGGCTGCAAGCCTGAGGGAAGCTGCTGGCCTGGGAAGTTGGGGGGGAGGGGGGGAAGGGGGGGATGGAGGGTTGGGGGTTGCTGGCTTGAGGAGGAGGGCTACTGGCCTGACACGAGGCTGCTCTAGGTTTTCGCTGTGCACCGCAGCTCTACCGGTATTGATTCTTGTTTCCAAGCTGCAAGGGAAAGCATGAAATAAAACCTAGAAAACTCATGGAGTACAAAGTTTGTTAGGAGCATTAATTAGCATTTGGAAGTATGTGTGAATTAGAGGTATTTAGGATTAAGTAAGAAATGTGTGGATTTGAAGTGATAATTACAGTAGAGAGATAATGTTAATTTTAGCTTAGTCAGAACTGCCAGCATAAAGCAGGCTAACCCTACCAGTGGAAGGGGTCCAGAGATGCCATGAAGCGACGTGCACAGCTGATTAAGCAGTTAGAAGGGCACAAAAGACAAGATATTACCAGACTTCGAGCCCACCTGCCCAAGACCTGGGTCGTGAACCTCATATAGACAAACACCTGTCCCTGTATGGGGATGAGCCCCAGATTACCAGCTGGGTCCAAATTCACTCCACCCGCCTGGCACCTGGCTGCTGGCTACTTAAGCCGAAAGTGCAAAATGACTTCACTCTCTTACTCCCCCTGGGGGCCGCCTGTGAGATGCTACCTCCCTCACACTCCCTTCTCAGGGATAAAAAATGTTTTCCTTGTATTCATATTTTAAATAACAAATGTAGTAAGGTATGATTACCAGCAACATTACAAAGCTGGGAGTATTTCAGGCAGCACTTCAGGCCAGCTTTAAGATCCTAAAATGTGTGGGCAAAACGGGACTGAGAAATAGGATATTTACTTAACCTCACGGTATCTTACTAAAAAGATAATTATTAAATTAAAAAATGGGGAGTGGGGAAGACTAGGGATCTGGTTCAGAGGGAAGCCCTGGGTTCAATTCCCAGGACCAGATTTTAACAAAACAAAACTGTAGACACACTCTTCCTATGTAACTGAAGTTCTGACTCCCAATAATGAGGTCACTATGCCTGCCAGTGAGATACAAAGAAAAGGACCCAGTATCACTATCGTTCAGTCCAGTCTAAAAAGATGTGAGAACTACAAAGTGTAACTGAGGGGCACCCTATAAAACACTTGCCTAGCAAACTTCCAAAAAAAGTTTTGAGGTTATGATAAACAAAGAAATACCAAGGAACTTTGGTTAAGAGAGACTAAGATGATGGCACAACTAAGATAACATGAGCCCCCAGAGTGCAGGGTGTTAGTAGGACACTGAAGTCTGAATAAAGTATATAGGTTTTGTAGGTTTTCCACCTGCATTATGTGCTGGACAGCTTTAGTTATCAACTTGAAACACTTGGGTTGAGGGAGCCCTAATGGGGAATTGCTCCAGTAGTACTGGCCTGTGACCATTGTGCTGGGGTTATTTTCTTAGTTGTGTGAGTGCATGATGGCAAAGGCCACTCCCATTGTTGCAGGTTGCTGCACCATGGGTGTAGGAAGTTCGAGCCAGCTTTCAGACAGGCAGGGGAGCCATGAAGCCGTAAGTAGAATCTCATGTAGCTCTGTGCCTTCAGCTTCCGGCTCAGTTCTGCCCTGATTTCCTGAACCTTGGGCCTCCCTAAGAATGAACTGTGACTATGGGAGATGTAAACGAAAAAAGAAACCGTTTCCTCCCAAGTTGGTACTGGTCGAGTATTTTGTCACAGCAATGGAGAGCCAAACGAACACATGGTCTTTGAAGGGTTATTTCAAGTCATTTTCCATGTCCCGACCGCTTAATAGAATTAATCAACAGAGCCCACCTTAGTCCCAGGACTCAGGAGACTGAGGAGGAGGATCAAAAGTTTGAGGCCAACTTGAGCTACAGAGTAAAACCCTTCTCAAAATCTAATCAGTTTAGACGAGAGAGATGGATCAGCAGTTCAGCGCACTTGCTGCTCTTGTAAAGGGACTGGGAACTCCAGTTTCAGGGGATCTGATGCCCTCGCTCTGACTCTGGGATATAATGGGCATTCAAACAGGAGCATTGGTCACATAGCTACCACAGAAACACCTAAAGACAATTAATCTTTTTTTTTTTTTTCTGTCTTTTCGAGACAGGGTCTCCCTGTAGCCCCACTGTCCTGGAACTCACATTGTAGACCAGGCTGGCCTTGAAACTCACACAAAGATCCTCCGCTCTGCCTCCCAAGTGCTAGGATTAAAGGCGTGCGACACCACACGCCCGGCCTAAATCTTTAAAGAAACAAATGTGCCGGGTGTGGTGGTGCACACCTTTAATCCTAGCACTTGGGAGGCAGAGAGGCGGGTGTATCTTTGTGAGTTCAAGGCCAGCCTGGTCTACATAATGAGTTCCAGGACAGCTGGGGCTACAGAAACAAGTTGACATCATGATATTCATAACTGAAAAGGAGACTTCAAACCAAAATTAGTCAGAAGAGATAAAGAGGGCCACTACATATCAGAAAGGAGCAGCACATTAGGAAGATTTGTAAACAACTGTGCACCAAGTCTTGGGCTTTTAATTTCATAAAACGGATGCAAAAAGGCATAAGAGGCCACAGAGGTCCCAATACAATAAAGTGGCAGATTCCAATATTCCATTTTCATATTTAGATAGATTTTCTAAACTGAAAACCAGCAAAGACAGCTCAGAACTAAATTAAACCCTACATCAGCTGGATTTCACAGGTATGTACAGAAAGAATATTCCACTCAACAGAGTATACACATTATTCTCAGAGGTACATAGGGCTTTTTAAAAAATTGATCATATAAGCCAGGTGTGGTGGCACACGCCTTTAATCCTAGCACTTGGGAGGCAGAGGCAGGCGGATCTCTGTGAGTTCAAGGCCAGCCTGGTCTACAGAGTGAGTTCAAGGCCAGCCTGGTCTACAGAGTGAGCTCCAGGCCAGCTGGACTAAAAAAAGGGAGACCTTGTCTCAAAAATACCCCCCAAAAATTGATCACATTATAAGCTACAAAGAAAGCCTTCACGATATATATATAAAATCACTGGCTATTCTTGCAAAGGACCCACACCTAAACAACTGTCTGTAACTCCAGTTCCAGGCGATTGGACACCCTCTTCTGGCCACTACAGGTATTGCATGCACGTGGTGGCCTTGAACTCAGAGATCCGCCTGCCTCTGCCTCCCGAGTGCTGGGATTAAAGGTTGCACCACCACGCCTGGCCACACACAAATATTTTTAATCTAGATGCAGCCAAGACACTACTAACTCCACCAGATATCTTTTAGATCTGATAAAACTCTGAGTAACTTTGCAGAACAGAAAAACCAAGAGGCAAAACTTCACCTGGGGCTGGAGGGGTGGCTTAGCAGTTAGCATGTACTGTTCATCTACAGGACTCGGAGTTTAGTAACAGTCTGTAGATCAGGTGGCTGGCAACCACCTCTAACTCCAGCTCCAGAGAATCCAATGCCCTCTAGTCTCTGCAGACATTCATACAACACACACACACACACCACACACACACACACCACACACACAGAGTTTTTAAAACTAAACTTCAGTAGCTTGTGCAGGGCATGGTGGTGCACGCCTTTAATCCTAGCACTTGGGAGGCAGAGGCAGGCGGATCTTTGTGAGTTCAAGGCCAGCCTGGTCTACAGAGTGAGTTCCAGGACAGCTGGGACTACAGGGAGACCCTGTCTCAAAAAGACCAAAAAAACAAAACAAAACAAAACAAAACAAAAAACCAACTTCAGTAGCTTGTATATATACCAGTAACAAAAACCACCAAGGAGGTAAAAGACCCCTACAATGAAATCTTTTTAATTTAATTTATTTTTGTATGTGTATGAATGTACTGTTTGCATGCAGGTTTATGCACCCGTGTTGTGCAATGTCGAGGAGGTCAGAAGGGGGCATCGGATTTCCTTGGAACTGGAGTTAAACACGGTTGTCGGCCGCCATGTGGGTGCTGAGGATCAAACCCAGGTCCTCTGCAAGAGAAGTAGGCGCTCTTAACTGCTAGGCCATCTCTCCAGTCCCCTACAATGAAATCTTTAAGAACACTGAGGAAGTCTCTATCAGACATGTGCAACCTGCTGACATTGCAACCATGTCATTTACAAAGTTAACTTGAGGATCAAGGCTGAAGAGATGGCTCGATGGCTCAGCAGTTAAGAGCGCCAACTGCTGCAGCAGACCCAGGTTCGATTCCCAGCACCCACATGGTGGCTAAGAACCGTCTTTAAGCTAGGTGTGGTGGTACACCGCTTTTTATCTAGCACTCGGGAGGCAGAGGCAGGTGAATCGTTTGAGTTCAAGGCCAGCCTGGTCTACAGAGTGAGCCCCAGGCCAGCTGGGACTAAAAAAAAAAAAAAACAAAAAAACAAAAAAAAAAAAGCTCTCTGTAAAACAGTCAGGGTCTCACACTCATCCCTGCATGGGAGTGGGTTGCATTCCTGATGCATCAACAATTGGTCCCCCTGATGAATCAGTTTTCTTAATTGGGTTCTGGTGCACCAGCAAATCAAATAAATTTTGTATTAAAGATTGAATCGGGCTGGAGAGATGGCCTAGCGTTAAGAGCACCGACCGCTCTTACAGAGGACCCGGGTTTCGATCCCCAGCACCCACATGGGCTGAGAACCGTCTGAAACTAAACTCCAATTCCAGGAGAACTCCAGCTCCAGGGGAATCTGAGACCCCTTCTGACCTCTGCGGCTCACGACACGGGTGCACAGCTGCATGCAGACAGTACATTCGACCCACATACAGAAATANAAAAAAAATAAAAAATAAAAAGAATGAATGCTGGGCTTGAGAGTTTTTCTGTGCAATTTTTGGCCCCAACATTTGGGGTCTCATCCCGGGATTCCACAGACCTCCAAGCCCAGCCAATTTCCTGGCCCTGAGTGCCAGCCACCTCACTCTGAGCTGAGGTTTTCTTTTCACTCTCTGTTTATGTGTAAGGCTTCTTGAATCCCTCTATCTGTATCCAGTCAGAATCTGTATCTGGTCGAAATTTGAGTAGTCGGAATCTGTATCTGACCAGAATTGAATTTGTATTTGACTGGAATCTGTGTGGTCTAGACCTCTAGGGAGGCTCAACAGGGAGAAGCTGGACCGGGCCATGCTCCCCTGAGCCCGGAGACAGGGCTCTATCTGACCGAAAGTGGACAATCCAACTCCTTCCCTTTGGGTCTGAGGGAAGTCGCTGCTTGAGTGAGTTTCCGCTATGCAGCACTGTTTCCTGTCCTCCTTGGCACTTCCTGTCCTCCACACAACATTTCTGCCTGCCACCAGCTACCCAGCTGAAAGGCTCTTTTAATCTTAGCCTCACTTACCCTACTCATTCTGTTTTATTGGTGACCCAGGGCTTCCAGACCTAGCCCTCTACATCACCACTTGCTAAACAATGTACAGGAGTACATTGTCATGCCCGCTGCCATGGCCCAAATCCCTCCTCCCCTCTGCCCTCTGCAGGCAAGTACACACAAAGGGCACATGCTGCAAGCTCCAAGCAGCCAGACTTGTTACTGCTCCATTCCCCTAGAAATACAAGACCACCATAGTAAGATGCCAGGCAGCTAGCTCACTTAAAGAGAACTGTTAGTTAAGGTGGGGCAGGCATTTAGTGACACCAACCCGGCATTCAGGGAGCTAACTAAAAAAGTGTCTTAAACTCTAAATGATTGTGTGTAAATGTGACAAAGAAAAATTAATGGTTCCCACAGCCCTGCACACCAATGGGGGTTGAGCATACCAGAACTGAGAATTTTCTGTGCTTTGACATCAAGTTATTCTATGGGATTTAAAAAAGGGGCTTGTCGGGGATTTGTTCAATTAGCATGTTCATGTGTCATGTTCCAAGTTGTCTGTGTGTAACCATTCTCCCATGTGTCTGAATAGTATTGCATGTCAATTGCACATGTCTCTTTGTTGGTTTCTTCCAAAAGTGGCCACTTCAAGTTCTATCATTATATTATTGGTGCACAAAATTGTTTACTTTTGGCATACCTCTTAACTTTTTCAAAGACCTAATTCAAACCCAGGTTCCTAAGTTCCTAAACTTGTTTATCTAAGATTTGCTATTTGTTATCTATTAAGATCTGGGTTGGACTCCAAATTAAGACAAACTGTTTTTTCAATTGCAGGTATTCAAACTTTCAGTTTCATTTTCTTTCAAGTTGTTTTTCCACAACCTATGAAGACCTGAATTTTGAACCTTAGTTTTCTTTTCTCCTACTTAGGCTTTTGACAGCTGTGCCACAGTCCCTCTGACCAGAGACCAAATTAAAAATCCATTCACAATCTGGCACTTAAACAAAAAACAGTGGCAAACACGACTTCCCCTGGGATGTCTGTGAACGGCAATTTCTTTCTTATATTCCCTTTTCTTCCCTCCAAATGAAATAACCTAAAATGTTTTTTTTGGTATTGTTCATTGCCTAATTGTCTTGGTTTTGTACTGACATAATGCTGCAGTTAGTGGAAATAACAAAGCGTTAATATACCCTGTGGATGCAGTGGATAAGTAAAATAAACATTTGGTAAAAAATCACTTGGTAAGGTTTATATAACTATTTTTTTTTGTGGGTCTTTTTATTTTTTTATTTTATTTATTTATTATGGATATTTATGCGTATGAATGTATTGGCTGCATGTAGGTCTGTGCCTCTGTGTCATGCAAAGCCGAGGAGGTCAAAAGGGCGTTTGGGACCCTTTCTCTCCCTGGAACTTCTTAGAAAAAAAAACGACCGGGCCCAGTAGTGGCACAACGCCTTTAATCCTAGCACGGGAAGGCAGAGGCAGGAGGGAGCTTTGTGAGTTCACAAGGCCAGCACTCTGGTCTACAATGAATTCCAGCACAGCTGGGGCTACAGGGAGACCCTAATCCTATCGGCCGAAAGACAAAGAAAAAAAAAAAAAAGCCAGGCACAAGGCCTGCGTGACCCCTGAGGACCAGAAACTCAAATGACCTTAACGGCCAAACTAATTTGAATTTATCTGAGCTAAACTGTGCGGTCTTTTTAAACACAACCCCAAAGGAAACTAGGATCAAGAAAATAACTTATAATTTATTACCAGAGAGATAGGTGAAAAAGCTACTATGCCATGCTAAAAAATAACTCAGAAACAGGTCATGATAGGTTAAGCGGCTCATTTTCTGGAGTACTAAAACAATACTTTTTTTGTTTTTTCCAATTCGTTAAGAATGGAGAACTGGGGGCCTGAGAAATTGGCCTTGTGGTTAAGAGCCCCGACTACTCTTACAGAGGACCCCGGGTTTCGATGCCCAGCACCCACGTGGCAAGGGACAACTGTCCACAACTTCAGTTGCGGGGAATGTGGAACACCCTCTTCGGACCCTCCCACGGCGCACGGGTGCACAACTTACATGCAACCAGTACATTCATACACATAAAATTAAATCCTTTAAAAAAAAAAAAAAAAGATGGATTTGTTTTGTGACTTAATAAAGTACAGGTTTCTTCGCTCCTTTCTGAGACTCTATAGACAAAGGGACCCTCTCCAATACTAATTGCTAATGCACCCAATAGCCCCCCCCCCCACGAAGCCCCCCCTGTTGGTAACTGGTGAAGTCCATGCACTGGTACACTCATTATAAGACGTAACCAGCTTGTCTTTTCAGTGGCAGAGAAACTGTAAACTAACTAATGGCCACTATTGATCTGGACCAAAAACAACAGGCACCCAGAGCAGCAGCCAAGAATGGAAGAAACACCGGATTCCCAAGCCCCTTTATCCGCCTGACACCTGCCCCCAACCTGACTTTTGCCCCTCCTCCTCTGAAGCAAGATACAGAAAAACACACAAAAACAAAAACCACCATTCCGGGGTCATAAGCAAAAGCTGGAAGGCCGAGGGCGGAGGGGGGGCCCAGAACGCCAAGGGACAAACAGAGCGCCGCCGCGCGCCTCCGGAGGGCGGGCAAGCGGAGGACCCCGCTGCCCCGGAACCTGAGGGCGGCCGGCCCACAGCCGAGAGAGGAGGATAACCCGGATAGTCAGCTTGCTTGCTGACTGCCCCACAGGGGGCCCACAGATGCCATGGTGCCTTAGTTAACTTGTAAGAAGAAAGCTCTCAGTCAGCGCATGGTCCTTCAGACCCAGTACTACAATGAATCCAGGATGTGACTTGACTCATGATCCCTAACTCAAGGGGAGTTAGAGGGAGGGCTCAGAAAAATAGGTAATCAGAAGGAAAGCATTTAACTGTAAAATTGGAGGGGGGGGGGATTAGTTGAAAGCAAGCTGGTCCCCATGACTAAACCTTAACTGGCAAGAATATACAGTCTGGCCCTGCGTTTCCCAGCTCCGCCAAGCTAACTGAGGTCAGGAATGGAACTTTTCCCAGCCCTGAAGGAGTGCTTCCCAACCCCCTAAGGAGCCCATTCCGCTCCTACCCATTCCTCCGCTCCAAGGGGCTTGTGCAGGCTGCTAAACAAAGACAACCACAAGCACAAATCAGCTTAAAGGGTACCATGCTTGCATTGTGTTTTTCCATAAGCCAGCAATTGTTTCTATAGGGAACGTCAAGTCAGTCACCAACTCTTATCTTCTATATGCTCTAAGCGATATGGTGTAAAAAAAAGATGCCTCCAAAAAATAAAGAGCTAAAAGAGCCATCCTGTGGTGGGTAGTGTGTTTGTATTATCGAGTTCTGAATTTTAAGTTAGTTGGAGAGCTGATATCGTTTCTGCGAGTTAATCCTTGGTGAATATCTCTCTCTGCATATATTGGTAACCAGCCGTAACGTATGACTGATTACTAGGGACAGATAATGACGTGTGTAATAGATATAGAATTCGAGAAAAAAAAGGGTCGACCAAAAGAACCTTATGTGAAAGAAAAGAACAAAAAATATATAATAAAAAAAAAAAATGTGGTACATAAATGTAAAATACACAAACAAAAATAAAAGGAAAATAATAAGTAGAGACAAACAAAATCAGTTTTCTTTCGATTTGGTGCCCCACCAGTAAACTTAAATAAATTTTTGGTATTATAAAAGTTGTCCTGAGCTTGAGAGTTTTTCTGTGCAATTTTCGGGCCCAACAAATCAATCTTAAGTAGAAAGAACATTGCCAGAGGTATCACACTAACTGACTTCTTAAGTATTCTGTAGAGCCATAGTGTCAAAGACAGTACAGCACTGGTCCTGAAACAGAATGTAGACCAATGAAGAAATGGAGAACCCAGAAATAAACGGAAACTAGCTATGCCTCTTTTCGGCTTTCCTCAATTTTTTCACAGAGATGTCAACAATATACCACAAGGAAAAAAGAATAGCAGTTGGATGATGAATAACAAAACGTCCGTTAATCCAACTTAGGCAAGAAGACAACCGTGTTTAGATTTAGCCGCCTGATGATCCCAAAGCTGTAGCCCTCCACCGAACCGGGGGGTCAAAAAAACAAAACAAGATTAAAAGAAAAAATGCGAAGAGGCTCCAGAGCCTTTCGGTTAGGCCAGACCTGAGTGCCCACTGCGCCAACGTCACTCGTGGAAGGCTTGGGATTCTCATCACACGAATAACACCAATCACAGCATGCACTCATTAGATAGCAAATGGGCGAAGCCAGCGAAGAGAGCCACACTGACAGAAGACTCTGTGTGATCCAGACCACGCAGCCGAGAACTGCTGTGTCTGAAACTCCAATTCCAGGAGAACCCAGTTCCAGGGGAATCGAACCTCTTCTGACCTCCCTGCCTTGGCATTGCACGACAGGGTGCACAGAACTTGCATGCAGACAGTACATTCATACACATACAGAAATAAAAAATTAAAAAATAAAAAAAAAAAAATGGGCCAGGTGTGGGGCACAACACCGTCCTTTAGTGTCCCAACCGTGGGAGGCAGAGGCCAGAGATCCCTGAGTTCACGGAACCAGGCTTGGGACAAAGGGAGACTCTATCATCCCTCAAAGAACAAAAAAAAAAAAGGGGGGGGGGGATGCTGACACTTCTACAAGAAAGCATTAGAGAACCATCAGAAGGTAGGTATAGGCAAGAAATTTTAAGAATAGAAAACACATGCAACGCATAGAAAAACAGCACAGGACTAACAAATGGGATTACATGAAATAAAAAAATAAGCGCTCCAAGGTGGGGCTGGGGAGCTGGTCTCAGTGATCTTAAGAGCACAGGACTGTTCTTGCAGAGGACCCAGTTTGCATCCCAGGCAACCACATGTGGGTAACAACTGTCCACAAGTCAGTATGATTATCTCTACAATAGGGTCTTACCAATCTTAATATTTGGGTTATTAAAACATAGTCTTCCCGAGAGTAACCAAAGCAATAACAATAAGCCAGTAATGGTTGTGGGGGTGCGGGGGGGTGTATGGTGACCAACCTCCCCTCACCCAAACAACTACAAAAAAAAGTACCTCTCATCACTCTTCTGCTATTGGCTACCTTGGTGTTCTAAATAGGGATTGTACCCTCATTATGCAGCAATTCCTTAACTTTGTAACATTTTAGGAAGATTCTACAGAAGGTGGTTTCCCCATGACCTTTTTTCTTTTTTTTTTGGTGTTTTAAGACAGGGTCCTCCCTGTAGCCCCCAGCTGGTCCTGGAACTCTTGCTCTGTAGAGACCAGGCTGGGCCTTAACCTCACAAAGATCCACCTGGCCTCTGCCCCCAAGTGACTAGGATTAAAGGCATGCACCACCATGCGCGCTCACATATGACTTTTTCAAAAAGCCTTGGCCTAGCAAGATATGCCATTGGTCAATTATGATACAAACCATTAGACAGTAACCAATAACACTTTGAATTAAGGCAACCACAAAATGCATCCCATTGGCACCATTATAGGGCCAAGAACCTGTGGGCAAAATCATCACAGACCCTAGGGGAGATTCTGCTACTATACATTAACTGCTAAATGGACATAATAAATCTGACTTCCTAATGACTTTTATGTATCCATAGATTCATGCATCTCTCAATCTACAAAATCAACCTCCTTCAAGAGTTTGGCTTACAGTAGATTGGACTTATAATACAGATCCATAAGTGGCAAGTGTGCAGACACTAATGGGGACCTAGCAAAGTGCTCAGCCCTAATGGGAAATATATGTCACACTCTTCCCCAAAGATCAGCGATCAAGCAGAGTGGTGGATGACTAACAAACAGAGCTTTCCAACACAATAGGGGCAGAGGTAGAGATGAACCTAAGAGACATGTGACAACATGCAGTCTACGTAAGACCTGGCCCAAGCTCAAGACAAAATCCAGAAGGCAAGGGCAGGTAGGATGCGTCCCACCCCTAGTGAGCATTTCTTGGCAACTGCATAACTGGTGGGAGAGGGAGGGAGCAGCCAGTTTTCCTTTTGGGGGTGTGACAACTAGTAGCTGACACTGCTCTGGGGGATGGACGACCCACCACCAGGAGGATTTGTTGGGAGTAATGTACAAAATTTGTAACCAACATAAAAAAGAGGAACATAAAGTGGGGAGAAAGGTAAGGATGTTGGCAAGTGCATGAGGAGATAGGAGGTGACTATGACCATGAAAAGGAAAAAAGATAAAAAAAAAAAGTGCACACCTTAATCCCAGCACCCTGGAGGGCAGAGGAAAGCAGTCTCTGAGATCAAGAAGGCCAATCTGGTCCTAAACGTTAAAGCTAAGGAAGAAGGATAAACCCTTTCTCAAAACGACCAAAAAAAGGGCTGGAAGGGAATGATAGCTCAGGCAGTTAAGAAGAAGAGCAAAGCAACGACGGAGTTTCCTCCTTCCAGAGGTCCAGGGTTCTTCCCCAGCAAAGAAAAAGAGGGAAAGGAACAATCTTTTTGAGACAGTGTCTCCCTGTAGCCCCAGCTGTCCTGGAACTCACTCTGTAGACCAGGCTGGCCTTGAACTCACAAATATCCACCTGTCTCTGCCTCCTGAGTGCTAGAATTAAAGGCATGCACCACCACGCCTGGCCGGGAATGTACTATTTCATAACAATAAACAATGTATTAGAGTCTAAAGTTTGAAAGAGATTACCTCAGCAAAATAGAATCCACTCTCCCACATACATAGAAATTTAAAAACTCTCTAATGTCTGAAAAGCCTTTATGAGAACCTCAATAATGAACTGAAGAGTCACAGTATCCCAAAGCCACTAATAATTGATTTGAAAAGAATAAGAAGCATTGTGAAGTTCACTCATAACACCCTTCCACCTAAACCAGTGCAGATTGCTGCAATCAGGAGGAAATGTCCAACTGTAACTTCTCTTGAGAAAGACAAGAGTTCATGTACAGCCAGTGCCCTAATCAGAAATCAAGGGATTGTTCAAGGACCAGTTTCTGTCTCACTGAACTCAGCACATATACCAAAATAGCATGCTTTCACTACCCTGGGGCCACTGAAACCTGAAAATAGCTCTGTGGCTTTTCGTACACTCAGAGAACCCATACCACCCCAGAATGGCACCAGAAGCAGGAGCAGGTTTCCATTTGTTTGCAAAAGATACGCATAAAAATTCCATTTGAGAAATCTCTCCTCTCTCTCTCTCTCTCTCTCTCTCTCTCTCTCTCTCTCTCTCTCTCCAACACACACAAATGCACACAAACACACAAACACACACACACACACACACACACACCAAAATTCAGAAGAGATGTATATCCACAGAGACTTAGAGAGGCCCACAGAGTCCCTAACTTAGACAGCTGGACAAAGTCTTTTCCTGAATAATGCCAGTCCTTACTGCGTTGGAGAGGGTATGTTTTTAATGTTAAAAAATATTTTTTAATTTACAAATTAACATGGACACATGGTCCACTAAAATGAATAAAATATGTATCTAGAAATTAACCTTTAATAAATCAACTACAACATTCTGAAAAAAATTGAAAATATGATCCTGAGGAAGCCCAATGTACTTTAACAGAGAATAAGAAACAGAAGATGGAGCCCGTGGCATGAGTGTAATTCACCTGTATTCGGCACAACATAAGGTGAGAAAGACCATATGAACCTTGTCTCTTGGTGCTTTGAGCATCCCTGTGCCCCATGGTGGCTTGGTATTACCTGGAACCATCCAACCATTGGGTTCCAGCATGTGACGTGGGCAAAATTAGACATGAACACAGCACACAGCACACAGCACAACAACAGTGTGTGCCCAGCATGTGGCATGAGTTGGCCAAGAAGGTACTAGCAGGCACAGTGTTAGTGATTATATTCTGTGCAGCCTAGGTTGAGGAACCAGAATCCAAAGAAACAAATAAACAAACAAATCTGTATGCCAAAAACACAAAGAAAAAACATGGAAAGGTCATAATAAATCCACACTGACTCTCACCCCCTAGAGAAAGATTACTACAATGAAATCTCCCTGGAAGGAAAAGCCACACAATGGAATTTAGAAAAACAATTTTGGACATATTCAAAGAAATTAGAGAACTAAGGGAAGAGAAGAAAAACTCAAGAAGTACCAAGAGGGTGATAATGAAAATCATTGGAAAAACTAAGGGGAGGGGTTGGAAAACGCAAGAAGGACCTAGAGGGAGATAATGGCAAACGTTGGAAAGAACTAAAGGGAGAAAAAAATGACAACTCCAGAAGGAACTGGAAATGCTGAAAATGATCCCAAGCTGAAAGGGAAAAAGAAAATGGCACAAGACCAAGGACCTTTTAGATGAGAATTACAGGCTCCGGAAGAAAGTGGAAACATTAAAGAATCACGGATGAAATGAAAAGGGAAATTGAACAGTTTATCCAATCAACAGGAAGGATGGGGAAAAAAAAAACCTCAAGGAAGCAGAACTTGAAGAGCAGAAAAAAGAATATCAGACTGCAGGATAACATGGGACCAACTAGAATTCTCAGATTGGGGCTGGAGAGATGCCTCGCAGTTTAAGAGCGCCGACCGCTCTTACAGAGGACCCGGTGGGTTCGATCCCGCACCCACATGGCGGCTGAGAATCGTCTGAAATTCCGACTCCAGGAGAACTCCAGTTCCAGGGGAATCTGAGACCCTCTTCTGACCTCGCGGCATGCACGACATGGTGCACAAACTGCATGCAGACAGTACATATTCACACATCGGAAGAATAATAAAATTAATAAAAAATTTCAAAAAAAGAGCTCAAAATTATGAAAAATTGAAAAAAAAAACACAAAAAAAAAAAAAACAAAGTGGAACAGCCAGGACTGTGGGACCTATGAAAAGACCAAACCTCCACATCATAGGGATTAGCCGGAAGGGCGAAGAATCCCCAAGACTCCTTATGACAAGTCTTCACCAGAATAAAGAAGAAAATTTCCCCAAACTGAAAAAGGCAAGACACACCCCATCAAATACAAGGCAGTGCATAAGAACACCAAATAGCACAGATCCAGAAAAGAAATATTCCCATTCCATATAACTGTTATAAAACACTAGGATTGCTCGGGCTGGAGCGCTGGCCTAGGGTGGGATCGATGACCGCTCTCTGCAGAGGGACCCAGGTTCGATCCCAGCGCCCACATGGCGCGCCGAGACGCCATCTGAACTCCAGTTCCAGGGGGATTCCGACACCCTCTTCTGACCTCCGCCGCCATTAACGAATGGGCCACATCCTGCATGGCAGGACTACATCTTATACACATACCATAATAAATAAAATAATAAAAAAATAATACAAAAACTAGATGCTCAAAACAAAGACAAATCAAAAAAAAAAAAGAAATAATACATTGTCATTGGAACATTTTGTAATGCATAAGAAATGTGTAAAGAACAACTCATAATTACTCTTTGTTTTTGTATTTTTCTTTTCAGTTGTTTTTCTATGAATCTTAAACCTTGCTATCTTCCTGTGCAAATAAGCTTTACTCAACAACATATCTAGTGCATTCTCCATAAAATGATAAACTATTCATAGATCTGTTTGAACTTTTGTGATATTCAGACCTATAAATATTTCATAGTTTATTTGAGCATTACCTAATATTGAACCATTTTAATATTTCCCCTTTTTTAGCTAGTGTCAATGGAAAACAACGAACATCATAGATTATGTATAGCAAATGTACTTGGAAATGATCTAGCCTAAGTGACTAAATACAAGGTTTAATTAAAATCTTCTGGATACAAGCTGTGGCACTTTGGACAGTTTTCTTTATGTCCTCTATCTGGTTCATTCCTTCCTAAAACTGATAGTAATTATAAAATTCATACTGTTGCTTTAAAGAACAAACTAATTTATATACATAAAGAAATGAGAACTTTGTTTTAGATTAGTAAACTTTAGCTGCTGTTCCTTCTCTCCTGTTGACTCTAGAGATAGGGTTTTTAAATATGTTTAAAATGATTCACTACACAGTGGACGGATAAGAAATTATAAAGCAAGAGAAGAAAGTATGAAAAAATATTGAGTAAGTAAAAAGTACATATGACAGTATAGAAATTTAAAAAGTTTGCACAACATAGGTCTACTTACATGTATGCAGGACAACCATCCACATACATAAAATAAAAATAAAGGAAGTAAAATGTAGCCATTCAAATTTTAAAACTCCCCCATAAAGAATTAACCATCTAGGGAGTAATAGTAGATTTTGATGGAGCTTTGAGGAAATTTCTCTGAATCCATGCAGAAGGGCATCCATAAAGAAATGAGAAATATGATGGAGGATGGAGGATACATGGAAGACTCATTATTCAAAAGAGCTGGAATTCCAGGAAAAGAAACTATTGTCAATAACAACAAAACAATATTTGAGAGCAAAATGTCCTTATACTTTCAAAAATTGCAGCCTCATAGAAGGAGCCCTGTGGGTCTTGAGTGGCATCATGGAAATAATTCCATGCTGAGGATATTAAATGCTGGGACAGAACTTCAAATGCAATGAAAGACTTCCTAATAACTGCATGCAGAAAACATTCACAGGAAAGAGAAAAAAACCTGTGACCTGCATAACAGAATACACTGAAGTTAGTCCTTGAAGTTATGTGGGGAAGAGAACCCAACTGGTGATTCTATGTCTAACTACATGAAACAGTGTGCCAGAAATAGGATGCTTTCAGTAATAGAAACAAAAGGTTATAGTCACACCCTTCTTTTTAAAGATTTATTAATATTTATATTATTATTATTATTATTTAAAAACATTTGATTGATGCTTTGAGCTTTTCATTCAATGTATTTTGATTATATGTCCACTCCTCCAATTAAGTTATTTTCTATTGTTTAGTTTTATTTTGTTTACTGAATCATTTTTAAGATAATTGCGGACTTACAGAGAATCCTAAGGCAGAAATCATAGTTCTCTGTACATTTTAACTAGAGTTTTCCAAATGATAACAAGTTTTAAAGTAAGATTATTTCTTTTTTGTGGCAGAATCCAGAGCCTTGGAGATGCTAAGTGCAATCCCCAGCTCTGGGAATAATTCATTTTTCTCCCTCCACATCCCAACATCTCACTGGTGATTGAAACCTAGGCCATCAAGTTATCAAACTCTGTACCTCTGAGCTACAGCCCTGGCTCCTTTTTCTTAAATTTCCCAGTCTGTGCTTTTCTTTGTCTTTTAGACACAGAGTCTCCCCATAGCCCCAGCTGCCCTGGAACTCACTATGTAGACTAGGCTGGCCTTTAACTCACAGAAATTCACCTACCTCTGCCTCCTGAGTGCTAGAATTAAAGGTGTGCCCAACCATGCCCAGCTCCGACTGTAATTTTTAACTTCTAGAAGTTCGATTAGGCGATTTACATTTTCTGTAGGATACAAGTGAAAGTAGAATGGGGCTGTAGAACAGTATTAGAAGAATAATGGAAAGCATCCTTTTGCTTGGGTGTGGAATTATTTTTATTTATGTATTTTAGAAATAAAAAAGGGGATTTCTCATTGTTCAATTAAGTCATATGTCTGTCCAAGTTGTCTGTGTGTTAAGCATTCTCCCATGTGTCTGAGATTCATGTCATGTATGTTTTTCTGTGTTGGTTTCTGTTAAAAGTGGCCACTTCAAGGTTCTATCATTATATATTGTGCACAAAAATTGTTTACTTTTGGCATACCTCTTAAACTTTTTCAAAGACCTAATTCGAACCCAGGTTCCTAAGTTCCTAAACTGTTTATCTAAAGATTTTATTTGTTATCTGTTAAGACTGGGTTTGATCTCCAAATTAAAATATTTAAAAAATTTAAAAAACACATTATTTATATGTTCCAATAAAGATTGAAAAATCATGGATTGTGTGCTCTGAATAATATCACACACAATATCCCATGTATGGGGGTTCCCTCAGAGTTGAGAAATGGAAAACAGATCCCTGGAGCTGGAGGCACAGGCAGTTGTATGCCCCTGATCTGGGTGCTAGGAACTCTTGTTCTCTGTAAGTATAACAAGTACTCTTAACTGCCAAGCCATCTCTACAGCCCAGTCATACACTTCTTAAGGTAGCTGTTAAAGAAGAAGATTTTGCTGTTAAAGAAGATTATTTTAGTAAGGAAGGCATAGATAAAATAAAAAAGTGTTGTGAAAATTGATTTTGCAATTAATATGTTCATAAAAATGTGTTTTATTATAAGGACACTGTTTACAGTGATTGCAATAATGAAAAAGGAATACTTAGGGAAGAGTCAAGACCAGAAAGAAGTCAAATGCTCCTATCAACGCTTATAAAGATAGTCAAGACCCTCACTTACAAATGATTTTAAGCTCATTATTAGAGTTTCAATGTAAAGAGTATTGATTCAAATAAATGTCAATAATTTCAGTGTATGACATAAATTTCAGGTGAATTATTAAAAAAAGACAAAGTGTTTGATTTCTGAACTAACTAAGCCAGAAGTAAAACTTTCAATTTATATAATAGAGATTACAGGGGATGGTGAGATTAGTCTTTGGATATGACTCCTCCTATGCAAGCATGAGGACCCGAGTCCAGATCCTACCATGCATGTAAAAGCCAGGCATGATTACATGCACATCAGTAGCTCTAGCAGTAGGAGAGAGAGATTTCCCAAAGCTCATTGGCCAGAGAGTCTAGCCAATTGTTGAGTGCAAGGCTCAGTGATAGATCCTGTCTGATATGGTAGAGAGTGGTAGTGAAAGATACCCTAGCAGTTGACCTGTGCCCTACATGCCTATGCTCTCCTACATGCACTTCATACACAACCACACACAAGAGAATAGAGGGCTGGAAAGATGGCTCAGTGTTCATCTCTGGAACCTGAAATCCACATGGTAGAAAGAGCAGACTAACTCCTGCAAGTTTTCTTCTGACCTCCACATGCATGCTCTGCCATGAGAACATGCATATACATACAGATAAAATGAATAATGTATAAAAAAGGAGAAAATGAGTTATAACAATAAAATAAGGTCACAGTAAAAGAAAATGCTATGACATAAACTTAAATGGATTAGTCATGTCACAAAGATTTCTGTTTATATAAAAATACATAGGTAAGCTGGGTGTGGTAGCACTCGGCTTTAATCCCAGCACTCAGGAGGCAGAAGCAGGTGGATCTCTCTGAATTCAAGGCCAGCCTGGTTTAAATATCCAGTTTCAGGATGGCTGGGGCTATATATACTTTTCCACAAATTTTCTACAATTCATTAGAAGCTAAGTATCAGGGCCATGTAAGTGTAAGGCATATTCACCAGTTATCACATGTCAGGGACTACACTATATAGTAAGAAATAAGGATTGAAAACTCATGGGTTGTATGCCCTAAAACAATACCATAAGGTCATTCCTACCAGTTGTCTTAATATAACTAAGCTCCAGGTTCCACATGTCTTATAATGATGCTGGAAACCTCAGGATATAGCTAGCTCCAGGGCTCCAGTATAGAATGATGCTGGACAACTTTTTGGTATGATGCTGGAAACCTTAGAATGATTCTGGAAACCTTCTTGATGTAACATTTTTTCTCACCTTGGAAATGATTAAACCATATCTGTAAGTCTAAGAAATACATAACTTGTAAAATCAGAAATGAGCTTCCAAAAGGTTGTTCGAGTTTATGCGTTTTTCCCTAAATGTTTTTTACATAATGCTTTAAGCTTATGAATGATTTATGAAAATATATATATATATATATATATATGGTCTTTTAAAATGATTAGGCTGGAGAAATAGCTCAGTGGTTAAGAACACATACTGGGCTGGGTGGGGTGGTGCATACTTTTAATTCTAGCACTTGAGAGGGCAGAGGCAGATGGGCAGATAGATCTCCAAGTTTGAAGNTCTATCTGGTTCATTCCTTCCTAAAACTGATAGTAATTATAAAATTCATACTGTTGCTTTAAAGAACAAACTAATTTATATACATAAAGAAATGAGAACTTTGTTTTAGATTAGTAAACTTTAGCTGCTGTTCCTTCTCTCCTGTTGACTCTAGAGATAGGGTTTTTAAATATGTTTAAAATGATTCACTACACAGTGGACGGATAAGAAATTATAAAGCAAGAGAAGAAAGTATGAAAAAATATTGAGTAAGTAAAAAGTACATATGACAGTATAGAAATTTAAAAAGTTTGCACAACATAGGTCTACTTACATGTATGCAGGACAACCATCACATACATAAATAAAAATAAAGGAGAAAATGTAGCCATTCAAATTTTAAAACTCCCCCATAAAGAATTAACCATCTAGGGAGTAATAGTAGATTTTGATGGAGCTTTGAGGAAATTTCTCTGAATCCATGCAGAAGGGCATCCATAAAGAAATGAGAAATATGATGGAGGATGGAGGATACATGGAAGACTCATTATTCAAAAGAGCTGGAATTCCAGGAAAAGAAACTCTTGTCAATAACAACAAAACACATATTTGAGAGCAAAATGTCCTTATACTTTCAAAAATTGCAGCCTCATAGAAGGAGCCCTGTGGGTCTTGAGTGGCATCATGGAAATAATTCCATGCTGAGGATATTAAATGCTGGGACAGAACTTCAAATGCAATGAAAGACTTCCTAATAACTGCATGCAGAAAACATTCACAGGAAAGAGAAAAAAACCTGTGACCTGCATAACAGAATACACTGAAGTTAGTCCTTGAAGTTATGTGGGGAAGAGAACCCAACTGGTGATTCTATGTCTAACTACATGAAACAGTGTGCCAGATAAATAGGATGCTTTCAGTAATAGAAACAAAAGGTTATAGTCACACCCTTCTTTTTAAAGATTTATTTAATATTTATATTATTATTATTATATTTAAAAACATTTGATTGATGCTTTGAGCTTTTTTCATTCAATGTATTTTGATTATATGTCCACTCCCCCAATTAAGTTATTTTCTATTGTTTAGTTTTATTTTGTTTACTGAATCATTTTTAAGATAATTGCGGACTTACAGAGAATCCTAAGGCAGAAATCATAGTTCTCTGTACATTTTAACTAGAGTTTTCCAAATGATAACAAGTTTTAAAGTAAGATTATTTCTTTTTTGTGGCAGAATCCAGAGCCTTGGAGATGCTAAGTGCAATCCCCAGCTCTGGGAATAATTCATTTTTCTCCCTCCACATCCCAACATCTCACTGGTGATTGAAACCTAGGCCATCAAGTTATCAAACTCTGTACCTCTGAGCTACAGCCCTGGCTCCTTTTTCTTAAATTTCCCAGTCTGTGCTTTTCTTTGTCTTTTAGACACAGAGTCTCCCATAGCCCCAGCTGCCCTGGAACTCACGATGTAGACTAGGCTGGCCTTTAACTCACAGAAATTCACCTACCTCTGCCTCCTGAGTGCTAGAATTGAAGTGTGCCCAACCATGCCCGCTCCGACTGTAATTTTTAACTTCTAGAAGTTCGATTAGGCGATTTACATTTTCTGTAGGACACAAGTGAAAGTAGAATGGGGCTGTAGAACAGTATTAGAAGAATAATGGAAAGCATCCTTTTGCTTGGGTGTGGGAATTATTTTTATTTATGTATTTTAGAAATAAAAAAGGGGATTTCTCATTGTTCAGATTAAGTCATAGGTCTGTCCAAGTTGTCTGTGTGTTAAGCATTCTCCCATGTGTCTGAGATTCATGTCATGTATGTTTTTCTGTGTTGGTTTCTGTTAAAAGTGGCCACTTCAAGGTTCTATCATTATCTATTGTGCACAAAAATTTGTTTACTTTTGGCATACCTCTTAAACTTTTTCAAAGACCTAATTCGAAACCCAGGTTCCTAAGTTCTAAAGGTTTATCTAAGATTTTATTTGTTATCTGTAAGACTGGGTTTTGACTCCAAATTTTAAAATATTTAAAAAATTTAAAAAACACATTATTTATATGTTCCAATAAAGATTGAAAAATCATGGATTGTGTGCTCTGAATAATATCACACACAATATCCCATGTATGGGGGTTCCCTCAGAGTTGAGAAATGGAAAACAGATCCCTGGAGCTGGAGGCACAGGCAGTTGTATGCCCCTGATCTGGGTGCTAGGAACTCTTGTTCTCTGTAAGTATAACAAGTACTCTTAACTGCCAACCATCTCTACAGCCCAGTCATACACTTCTTAAGGTAGCTGTTAAAGAAGAAGATTTTGCTGTTAAAGAAGATTATTTTAGTAAGGAAGGCATAGATAAAATAAAAAAGTGTTGTGAAAATTGATTTTGCAATTAATATGTTCATAAAAATGTGTTTTATTATAAGGACACTGTTTACAGTGATTGCAATAATGAAAAAGGAATACTTAGGGAAGAGTCAAGACCAGAAAGAAGTCAAATGCTCCTATCAACGCTTATAAAGATAGTCAAGACCCTCACTTACAAATGATTTTAAGCTCATTATTAGAGTTTCAATGTAAAGAGTATTGATTCAAATAAATGTCAATAATTTCAATGTATGCATAAAAATTTCAGGTGAATTATAAAAAAAGACAAAGTGTTTGATTTCTGAACTAACTAAGCCAGAAGTAAAACTTTCAATTTATATAATAGAGATTACAGGGGATGGTGAGATTAGTCTTTGGATATGACTCCTCCTATGCAAGCATGAGGACCCAGTCCAGATCCTACCATGCATGTAAAAGCCAGGCATGATTACATGCACATCAGTAGCTCTAGCAGTAGGAGAGAGAGATTTCCCAAAGCTCATTGGCCAGAGAGTCTAGCCAATTGTTGAGTGCAAGGCTCAGTGATAGATCCTGTCTGATATGGTAGAGAGTGGTAGTGAAAGATACCCTAGCAGTTGACCTGTGCCCTACATGCCTATGCTCTCCTACATGCACTTCATACACAACCACACACAAGAGAATAGAGGGCTGGAAAGATGGCTCAGTTTTCATCTCTGGAAACCTGAAATCCACATGGTAGAAAGAGCAGACTAACTCCTGCAAGTTTTTCTTCTGCCTCCACATGCATGCTCTGCCATGAGAACATGAGAACATGCATATACATACAGATAAAATGAATAATGTATAAAAAGGAGAAAATGAGTTATAACAAATAAAATAAGGTCACAGTAAAAGAAAATGCTATGACATAAACTTAAATGGATTAGTCATGTCACAAAGATTTCTGTTTATATAAAAATACATAGGTAAGCTGGGTGTGGTAGCACTCGGCTTTAATCCGCACTCAAGGCAGACAGAAGCAGGTGGATCTCTCTGATTCAGGCCAGCCTGTTTAAATACCAGTTTTCAGGATGGCTGGGGCTATATATACTTTTCCACAAATTTTCTACAATTCATTAGAAGCTAAGTATCAGGGCCATGTAAGTGTAAGGCATATTCACCAGTTATCACATGTCAGGGACTACACTATATAGTAAGAAATAAGGATTGAAAACTCATGGGTTGTATGCCCTAAAACAATATCATAAGGTCATTCCTACCAGTTGTCTTAATATAACTAAGCTCCAGGCTCCACATGTCTTATAATGATGCTGGAAACCTCAGGACATAGCTAGCTCCAGGGCTCCAGTATAGAATGATGCTGGACAACTTTTTGGTATGATGCTGTAAACCTTCTTAGAATGATGCTGGAAACCTTAGAATGATTCTGGAAACCTTCTTGATGTAACATTTTTTCTCACCTTGGAAATGATTAAACCATATCTGTAAGTCTAAGAAATACATAACTTGTAAAATCAGAAATGAGCTTCCAAAAGGTTGTTCGAGTTTATGCGTTTTTCCCTAAATGTTTTTTACATAATGCTTTAAGCTTATGAATTATTTATAAAATATATATATATATATATATATTATATATATATAATAAACCTATGTATATATGTTTTAGTTTTTTCCTTTTAATATCTAATGAAGCTATTCATTTTTATATTTCCATAATATGCATTTATCCATTCTTGTTTCTGATACTAATTTTATTCTAAATTTTTTATTGAATTTCTTGTGTATCACATACATAATTTTTCAATGAGTTTTAATCACCCTTATACACGTTCCTCCATTGGCACCCTTCCACAGGCCCCACCCTGGAGTCCATACATTCTGTCATTCCTGTGAGCGTCTATTGTGCAAAATTACTCTCCCAGCAATTCCTCAGTGTCTGTTCATCTTCCATACTCTAGTAAGCCTTTCCAGAGCTGTCTCTTAAAGAAGGCCAGTTTGGGGGCTGGAGAGATAGCCTAGCAGTTAAGAGCGCCGACTGCTCTTGCAGTGGATGGACCCAGGATCGATCCGCAGCACCCACATGGCAGCTGAGAACCGTCTGTAATTCCAATTCCAGGACAACTCCAGCTCCAGGGGAATCCGACGCCCTCTTCTGACCTCTGCAGCATTGCACGACACGGGTGCACAGACCTGCATGCAGACAGTACATTCATAAAATGAATAAATAAATAAAATTTAAAAAAAAAAAGAGAAAAAAAGGCCAGTTTTTCCTGCCAAAATGTCTTCAGCTAAGATTGGATTCTGTTGCTCATTTCTGTACTACTGGTTTTTTGTCTGGTCCAACTTGCATGGGTCTTGTGCATGCTGACACCAATGCTGTAGGTTCATATGAACAGGGTCCCAAGAGCTTTTAGGATTCATTTCCATATGGTCTTATACCACCTCCCTGGGTCTTACAATCTCTTTGCCCCTTCTTCTGAAATGTTTCCTGAGCCTTGGGTGAGTGAAGCTGAATATAGGTGACCTGTCCAGGGAATCATACTTTGTAGACTCCTAATATGCACAGTTTGGCCATTCATGATATTTGGAGTTCCTGGTCTCCTGTTGCATGGGTGAGCTTCCTTGATGTAACTGTAGGAACCAGGTAAATGAACAGGAACCTGAAGATAAAGGGAAAGAATAAACCTGAGATAGAAGTAGGTAACAGGTGTTACCAATGGAAAAATGGATAAAAATCACAGTATATAAATAAATAGATAGGGAGAAAGGGTTATAGAAGAAAATGTGGGTATAAGTGGAAATAAGGAGCTAAGAAAGGTGGGGCCATAGGAGACTGGCATTATCACTGGAGAAATGGGGAAATGGGGATACTTTAAATGGAGGACTCATGGAGACACAGCTAGACAGGGAAGGGGAGAAAGGAGGGATAAATAATATTTAGCAGGGTTTACCCAAAGTAATGATAGTCTAGCAATACATTGACAAACATACAGTATCTCTACATGAGTACATGTATAAAGGTGAAGTCTATATAACAAGAATCAGTTACAGACAAGAGAAACCTTCCTTTGAGTTTTTGGCTAGGGTAGTGCAATAGATTCTCTAAATTCCATAGGCTATTTCCAATGCCCTTGATTGCCTCCCAGAACTTGTAGGTAAGACCCTAGTGCTGAAGACAGACATCCTTTGGAGACTAGAATTGGAGAAATGGAGCTGGAACTCACCTGGAAACCACTTCCCTTGAAAGCTAGCTCTCATTGCTTAGGAGAGCACTATGCAAGCTGCTAAGAAAGAGCATCAGTCAATGGTCCAACACAAGGTTTAAGACCAAATATCCATATCAATGACCAACATAGCATATGACATTGGTGTAGTAGCAACACTTTTAACTTGGGGGCAAGCAATGGCTAAGTAATTAAATGTAAAGCACACTCAGTGAGAGGAAACTCATTGTGACACTATAAACATACTCAGATATACACAACTGGAAAATGTCATAGATCTTTGAGAAATTCCCAAGGTTGACAGATCCTTAGGCTAAGGTAACACCTTACTAACTATAAAAGAAGCACCCTTATATTTACAGACAAATGTCAAAGACACCACTCAAAAAACAAGCTTCTTTTGCACCAGATGAAGAATAGTTCAGAGTCCCACCACTGAACATGCAAACATGGCCTGTGAATTGCTCATGCCTAAATGACACATCTACAATGCAACCTGTACACCTGAGGCCCAGGCAACCTAGCACAAGGAGTGAGGAGGACATTTATTAAGTTCTTAATTTTAGTCATTTTTATTTTCCCTTCCCGTTCCTCTCTCCCATGGTCCCCTCTAGACTCTTCTTCTCACCCATCCCCTCCTACTTTCAAATAATTTTTGCGTGTGGCCCATTGAGTACAGTTAGTTTCTTGCTCAAGCCTGAGTAGGAGATTATTTACTATAGCAAGGGCAATTTATCAAGTGGCTGCACCACTGAAGAAAATGAATCCAAGTACCTTCCAACATGGCTCCTCTGCCATCCATGATCAAATGTTGAGAGACCCATTCTTGTGAAGGTCTTATGAAGATAAGCGGACTACAACTCTGTATCAGAGGAGACCAATTTCCAGCTCATAAGAGAAAACCTCAACTCAGGCTCACAGGAGGAGACCAAAGCCCTGGTTCATTTAGAGTACCACAGTTTGATATTTGTAGAAGACAAACACAGCTCCAGCTCACAGGAAATGATTGAGCATGGCTTCAGATCCTGAAAGTGGACCAAAGCTACAGGCTCATGGCAGAGGACTAGAGTTTCAGGCTCAGGGGAGGGGACCACAGCTCTAGCTCAAAGAAGGAAATTACAACTCTGTTTTAACAAGAGGACACCACAGCTCCAGACTCATGAGAGGAGACCACAGCTTCAGTTTCACAGGAGGGGACTAGAGCTCCAGTTGCATGGAGAGGACCACAGCTTCAGCTTCATGGTGTGTGTGTGTGGTGGGGGGGGGACTAGAAAGTGCCAGGTGAATGGGAGAGGACCTAGGCTTTAGGTACACAGAAGGGGATTAGAGCTCCAGGCACATGGGAGAAGATCACAGCTTCAAGTTCACAGAAGGGGACCACTTTTACAGGCTCACTGAAGTAGGAGGGGGATTATTTTTAATTATTGTGGTGGTATGAATGAGTGTTTCCCATAGGCTCAAAGTACTTGGACACTTGTTCCTGGTTCCTGGTTCTGTTTGGGGAATGTCTTGTGACCCTGATGGAAGAAGTATGTCACTAAGAGCAGGCTTTGAATGTTCTTATGCCTTGCAATATTTCCAGTTATGCTTTATTCCGATGCCTGCTTGAGGATGTAAACACTCAGCTTTCTACTCCAGCTGCCTCTACCACCATACCTTACCTGCCATTTTGGACTCTCAGCTCTCCAGAACCATAAGCAAAATAATCTCTTCCCTCTATAAGTAGCCTTACTCATGGCTTTTTATCACAGAAAAAGAAAAGTAATGAATATAATTACCCTTGTTCCTGCTATTTTCTTCCTCTATTTCTCTGTCCACATGACTACGCTGTGTTTAATACAGAGTGATTTGAGTTCTGTATAGCAGAGGGCATCAGATCCACTGAGACTGGAGTTATGGATAATTGTTAGCCACCGTATTGCTGGTGGGAACTGAACCTGAGTCCTCTGCAAGAACAGGAAGTGCTCTTAACTGCTGAGCCATCTTTCCAGACCTTCATTGAGTTCCTTTCTGCCTTCCCTATTATCCATTTTAATTATCACTATTATAGTCTTTCTTTACTTTTGCATTCTGTGCACAATTTTATTTTTGCTCCTGTTTTGAATTCTTTAGGTCTAAACTAGTATTGTTGGTATGATAATTATTCTAAAGTGGTGTATAAAACATTTTCTTTAATTTTTCTTTCTTTATTTTCCTTATTTCTGAGTTTTATAATATTTAGGAATTTTTTTTTTGGTCTTTTTGAGACAGGATCTCCTTGTAGCCCCAACTGTCCTGAAACTCACTCTGTAGACCAGGCTGGCCTTGAACTCACAAAGACCTACCGGGCTCTGCCTCCCAAGTGCTAGGATTAAAGGCATGCACCACCACGCCTGGCAGGCTTTTCTATTATCAACCTTGACCATATTTTCTAGGAATCAGTCTTATGTTTTCATTCACTATTATTTGAATCTTAATATAATTATTTTGTTCTTGAGGCATTTTTAATATTTCTTTTAGTTTCCTCCCCAGCCAATAGTTTAATCTTTAAGTGTCAAATTGACACAGCTTAAAGTCATCATCTGAGAATATCTGTGTTCTGTCCCTCATGACCGTCACCTACAAGATACAGCATGACAAACTCTGTCCTCCATCCCTCAGCATGTATATAGCTGGCAATTTTTAGCTTTGTTAAGTTTATCTTTGGTTACTATATATACATATATATGTATATATATATATTATATATATATATGTATATATATAATTTCACATTTTTAATGTCTGAATTAAGTTTTGTGTTGTAAAAGTCCATTTTCATTTTGCTGTCTTTTGTTGTTTGTTCTTGGTGAACAATTACTCTGAGAATATGGTCTACATTTTTAAAGAAATCCAAATTCTGTCCTTCATTGTATGTATGTAATTTTTATCTTTCTTCAAATGTAGTTCTAGATACAGGAGATATAGCTTTGGGTTACAGGATTGAATTTGAACACAGACCCTTAACCTACCTGGATTCTGCAGAGACATATATTAATTCTCTGAGCCTCTTGACCTTGTACCCTAACAAATGCAATTCTTGTTCTGCGATTTTTCCCTCCTGCTGCTTCAAGCTTGATTTCCACCACCAATTAACATTCTTTAGTGAATTCTATAAATTCTTTAACTGTGTATATGATGATGGCAAAATCGGTGAGGATTAAACACTCTTGAGTATCCTAGCAGCTTTTGTACATGTTACAGGCTTCATACAAGAGATGAAACACATGCACTGTTTTCCTCTACTGTTAACTTCCTTATTGAAAAACCAAGGAATATTATACTAAGATAATAAGAAGCTTGGCTCTGTCACCTATCTGTGATGGTCATACTTAAAGTGGGCCTTGAAAGATGAGCTCTATTTCACTAAGCAAGCTATTGACTATTTCAACCTGAACTCCTAAGGCTATCCACCTCTCTGGGCATTGGTAAGTGTAGGTAATGAGGTAATTCCTGGAATTCATTTGATACTTATGAATAAAGGAATTTTAATATAGACTTGGACAAAAATAAGAAGTATGTCCATGCGAGAAAATGAGAATAAGTAATTACAAAAAATTTTTACTGTCATTATAGATAGAAGAACTGAAAAAGTAGAGAAATAATGAGCTCCAAAGAAATGTGGTGACCATGAACTCAGAGTGCCCTTGAATTATCTCCACAACTTGGGCATAGGACTGACTGGCATTCAGAGTTAATGGAGCCAGTATAAGAGCTATCAAAGACAATTATTGCCATTGGATTACAATTATTATAATTCCAATCTATAATTTTGTTATAACAATTTTCGTTGTATTTCTTTTTTTTTCTTTTTCTTTATGTATGTGAGTATATTTTCTGTATGATTGTAAATGCACCCATGCTGTGTAATGCATGTAGAGATCAGAAGAGGGCATTGGGTGCCCTGGAAGTGTCATTACAGAGGAAATTAGCCATTGTATGGGTGCTGGGACTTGAAACTGTGTCTCCTTCAAGAGCATTTAGTGCCCTTAACCAGTGAGCCATCTCTACAGGCATATATTTGGCTTTTTGAGACAGGGTCTCCCTGTAGTTCCAGCTGTCCTAGATCTCACTGTGTAGACCAGGCTGGCCTTGAACTCACAGAGATCTGCCTTCCTCTGCCTCAGTCTCATTATATTTCTTTTGAGTTTTTGTTTGTTTATATTTATTTAGTATTTTCTTGGCAGTGTTAGTATTCCAAACACACAAAAGAGGTGGTGGGGGAAGGGGCAAATTCTATTGCCTATACAATAAAACTCATTGTCCAGCGCCTTGGCAAGAAAAGATAATGGAATTTATTTAAAGCCATAAACACTGAACACAAGAAGAAGGAAGCTCCTTTACAAGAGAAAATTTTCAAGAGGCACTTAAGGAAAGAAATGAGACAATTAATATTTCTGTAAAATGAATTAAACTCCCTGTTTATCCTATATATACACTAGAATGCAGGAAATTGGGGAAAATGATTGGAGCTAATATTTACAACTTCAGTAAATTTTATAACTGTTCAGCCATTATTCACATTTCAAGGTATTTGGAAAAATCTCTCTGGTTTTCAAATTAAGCTTTCATTACATAAAGACAAGCATACAAAGAATCAGAAGGGAGACCATATTTTTAACCATATAATATAAACTTTCTAAACACAAAGAGAAAATGAATAGCAAAAAGGATTTTCACTGAGAAAAGTGCCCAGCACAGCTATGTCCTACCTAGCGTGGGCAGATTAGAGAGGGAAATTAGGTAGGGGAACTGGATTCTGTAGCAGTTTCTAAATGTGCTTTTGACCCCCTCATTGAGTAGCTCAACACTGGTATGTTTTCAGTGTTTGTGTAGAGAAACTCTGGTACAGCCAGGCTTTTTCTAGAGGTGGGGAAAGTGTGAGCAGGGCACAGCCTAGAGGTAACAGGCTGAGCCCAATAACTAGAGACACTTCTTGTTCCAAGCATCACCTCCTTTCACCACATGAACAGTTAAGGACATCCAACAAAGGGACACCTAAAGATGGGCAACCCCATGCTGGGTAGAGTGGTGCATGGCTTTAATCCCAGCATGCGGGAGGCAAAGGCAAGCAGACCTCTGTGAGATCAAGGCCAGCCTAGGCTTTATAGTGAGTTCTTAGCCAGCTGGGGTCAAACAGGAGACCCTGTCTCAAAAAGTGTGGCTGCTCTAGTATACACTTTTTCTAGTATACGCTAGTTCCTCTAAGTGTTATGAACTGACATCATAATGACATAAGTTTAATGTAATAAGTATCTTAGCACACTTGGGAGGATACTACCTATTTGAAGCATGAACATGCAGTCATTGAAATCAATCCTTTGGTCATATTGGGTGGACTCATTACCTCTTATCTAATGATTCTGTTAGGAACTTTTTAATTTAATTGCTTTCAGAAAGTTATGTTTCTTGATCATGTATTCAGGCTTGCCTGGATTCAGCTCCCAGACTTAGGTGTTTCCAGGTTTGCTTTCCATCTCCTTCACATTGTCTTCACAGCTCCAATTACCATGAAAGCTCCAGAAGTTCACCCAGGCCTGGGCATGTGTGTTATGCTTTGGATATATTGAGGCCAATGGCAGTCTGTAATGACCAATTTGGATTGTAAATTTAGTTGGCTCTGTAATAAACTAAGAGATCCTTTGGCTCATGTCTGTGGGGGCATTTCTAGGAAGAATTAACTGACCAGGGAAGCCACTACCCAAGAGTGAGCAGCACTGCCTTCCAGTGGTCCAGATACCCAGAGGTCAGAGGATAAACAACGGGGCTGCCTGCATCTGCTTCTTGCTGGTGAATGTATGTACCGTAGTAACCACCATTGTTGTTGCCATCCTTAACTGTCATCATACCTCAGGTTCTTTGGATTTCCAATGTTATGGCCTGCTGGAAATCCTCTGGAATTTCTTTATCCAATTAGTACTGCTGAGGCATCCAGCTCTGTGGACAGAACTGCTAATGAGTTTTCCTCTTGTCCAGGATGCAAATGACCATGCAGGGACTAACCAGACCTTATTTGGTAAGACAATCTATTAATCCCCTTTCATATATATATTCATTCTATTGGCTCTTTTATGCTAGAGTAGTTTAGTGCACATTATATTGTCAAAGGATCCCATGAAGTGGCTAAAATATGTGTAAGACAAATATATTCCTGAAAGATGAACATACATCTTTTAAATAAATAAATTCACAATATAGGATCTTTTTATGTTTCTATTGATGTTTTGTGTATTTCAGACAACATTTCTCAGTTCAGTTTAGACATACACCCCTTTCCCTTTCCCCTACCTACTCCAGATCATGCACTCTACCATAACTATCCTGCATCTTTCTCTCAGTCAAAACTTTTAAGCTTTTATTCAGGCAAAGTGCAGAGATAAACAGACTCAAGCAG
>VZQC01006938.1:0-28107 GCA_009823505.1 Rhizomys pruinosus
GGGAAGAGAGAAAAGGGGGGGACAGTCGACAAAGGAGTTCCTGAGCAGCAAGAAGAAAGAGACATCATGAGCGTTCAGGAAAAGGGTCTGGAGCTAGAAGACATCAGCTGAGTGAAGTAACACAGGCCCAGAAAAGGACAATGGTAGCCCCACGGATGTAGTGCCAATTTTACCTAGGGTGTAAGTAGGTTTCCTGTGCACGGGCGCGCCCGTGAGCTTTGTGTCCAAGTAGTTGGGAGTGAATGCAATTTGGAAACATCATCACAGCAGTAACAACAACAACAACACAACGCACAACAGTAAAGGACGTGCAGTCAAAAGAACGAGGAAACAGGGAACGTCGGTCCAAAACGTCAACGTCAAAGGGAGATTTTGAGAAAGACTGAGAAAGAAGATGAAAAGCAGGTTATGGCAGAATACATGAGCTCTGGTGGGGTGGGGGGATAGGGTGGGGGACATGGGTCTAGATTTTGATAATCTTGTACAAGATTATATTAAAAAAAAAAAGCAAAAATCCTACAAACTAAAGGACTTAAGAGTAGTGGTTACTTTTACTTTGAAATAAGGTGTTTGGTGCTTTGCCTAGTACTGCTGAGTTTTTGTTTTATTTATCGTTTCCCAAGAGACTATTTTTTATTATTTTTTAGTGATTTTTGCTCTTGTTCAATTGCCACAAAAAGAGTGTAGGCAGGAGAACAGTGACGAATGTCTACTCTGCCTAATGCTTTAAGAAGCAGGAGGAGATGCATTGTATTGAGCAGATAGTAAGTAGCAAGTCTGAATTAGCCAGAGGAGTTAGTATACTACAGACATATCTGTTCCTCCTTGTTGATTTTGATACTGTCATCATAGCCAAGTTATGGAACAGCCTGGGTATCCATCAACAGATTAATGGATAAAGAAAACGTGATGCATAAACTCAATGGAGTTTTATTTCGCTATAAATAAGGAAAAAGTTATGTCATTTTCAGGAAGATGGATGGAAAGAAGAATATAATATTAAGCAAAATGATCCAGAAACAGAGATAAATATCACAGGTTTTTCTCCTATTGGGAAACTAACTTTACATACACAGACACATTAAAAAATGAATAAATCTATATACCATATATATATCTATATAAGAAGCTATATACAGATATATATATATATATAGAGAGAGAGAGAGAGAGAGAGAGAGAGGTATATACCATGGGAATAAAAGAGGAACTGTTTTAGGGTAAAAGGAAATATAGAAGAGACTACTGAGGAATGAATATGTTCGAATGATATTACATATTTCATCAAAAATGTCATTATGAAAAAAACAAAACAAAAATGACATTATGAAACTCAACACTTTTGCCAATGAATATACACCAGTAAAAATCAATTAATTAAATACAGCACATTGAGAAACTTGGCCAGGAAAAGTAAAAAGTTTCTTGCTAACTTAGTGACCCATGATTTTCCAAAGCCAGCTAGAAATTCACTTTGGCTGCCCCAACAACTAAGCTCCATTTGTTGCTACATCTGCTTCCTAGCTTCAGAAACTCCAGGGACACAGCGTGGGTTGACAGAGGTGTAGAGAGTACTTTACAAAATGTCTTCAGCATTTCAAAGCTTAGTAAGACCACGGCCCATGGACACCTCCAGCTTCTCCACAGATTTGTTCACTCTCCCAGAGTTGGTTGGCTCACAAGTTACAGAGCTCACTGGGATTAATTTGAGCAAAAAAGGAGAGCTCCCAGGTTCTGCCATAGCCTAAAGGCAAGGTAGCCTCATGGTTCTCTGAGGATCTGGGGTCAGACTGGAAAAATCACATTTGAACTTGAGCATGGAAACAAACACATTCTTTGCATGGCTATCTAAAACGGAGCTCAGAGGCCATGGGAAAGGGCTCAGGTCAAAAAGAATTTTTTTCAGAAACTTCCCCCTAGGCTACCAATCCAACAAAAAGACCTGCTATGACTTTTGAAAAGACTAGCTTTACCCAGGAACTGACCATGAAGCAGCCCGCTATAACTCTACAACCAGCTATAGTCAATAGCCCCAACTGCCAATCAGAGCCTCTCAGCTTTTGAGAAGCCCTTAAAATCAACTCCATTTCAAACTAGTCTGTATTGTTCTTCCCTCTCCACCCCAGCATCGGTTTTCTTTATTCCTCAGGCCTATTAGACAAACTAGAGTTCAGCCTGGTTTCCACATACTCTCAGATTATGATCATAATTTTTTACTACACCTAATAAAACTTTGGATTTGGAGATTTATCTCTGCCTTCATTTACTTTTGACCCAACCAAAAAAATTGTAAGAGTGAGATGGACCTGGAGCTTCTGCTGTAGCCTGAGTCCTCTTTCTGGCTCCTTGCCATGGTTTTTCCTCCTCAGGACAAAAACAGAAAAAAAAAATGACCTTGATTAAGCTATGCTCTAAAGTGAGACATGAACATTTTTGGACATCTCCAGACTTACACTGAGGAGCTCTGCCCACTCAAGGTTTTCAACTTCGAGGGCCATCGCCATCACTTGGACTGGAGTATTTGTGTGTTATGGGCCTTACCTTCAGAATCTTAGATTCCCTAGTTCTCAGATGATGTCTAATAGTTGCATGGCCAACAAGTTCCCAGGTAATGTTGTTTCTGTCTGTGGACCACACTGTGAGAATCACTGGCCTACTCCCTCCTTTCTGCTCTTCTGCTTGCTCGTGGGTCCTAAGTAATATCCAACTGGAAACTTCTTTCAACTTATCTTGGAATCAAAGGGACAAATTTCAACTAACTCTTGAAGTTGGTATGATCTCTATCCTTATGTCTCTCTCCCTATCTCTCTCTGTCTCCATCTTCCTCTCTCCCTCTCTCTCTCTCTCTCTCTCTCTCTCTCTCTCTCTCTCTCTCTCTCTCTCTCTCTCTCAAACTGGGATCATTTCTCAGTTTCTACAGACAGGAGTTCATCCTCTTCTTTCCATCTACATTGACTGTCTGCGATGGTTAATACTGTCAACCTGATGGGACTTAGAATCACCTAGGAGATGAGCCTTTGGGCAAACCTGTGAGGGATTATCTAAATTAGGTTAGCTTCACTGTGGGTGGCGCCATTCCATCTCCAGGTCCTGAGCTAAACAGAAAGGAGAAAGTGAGCTGAGCACAGCATCCATTGCTCTCTGCGCCCTGTTAGATGTACGGCGACCAGATACCTCAAGCTTCTGCTGTCATTTCACCACNAGAAAAAAAAAATGACCTTGATTAAGCTATGCTCTAAAGTGAGACATGAACATTTTTGGACATCTCCAGACTTACACTGAGGAGCTCTGCCCACTCAAGGTTTTCAACTTCGAGGGCCATCGCCATCACTTGGACTGGAGTATTTGTGTGTTATGGGCCTTACCTTCAGAATCTTAGATTCCCTAGTTCTCAGATGATGTCTAATAGTTGCATGGCCAACAAGTTCCCAGGTAATGTTGTTTCTGTCTGTGGACCACACTGTGAGAATCACTGGCCTACTCCCTCCTTTCTGCTCTTCTGCTTGCTCGTGGGTCCTAAGTAATATCCAACTGGAAACTTCTTTCAACTTATCTTGGAATCAAAGGGACAAATTTCAACTAACTCTTGAAGTTGGTATGATCTCTATCCTTATGTCTCTCTCCCTATCTCTCTCTGTCTCCATCTTCCTCTCTCCCTCTCTCTCTCTCTCTCTCTCTCTCTCTCTCTCTCTCTCTCTCTCTCTCTCTCTCTCTCAAACTGGGATCATTTCTCAGTTTCTACAGACAGGAGTTCATCCTCTTCTTTCCATCTACATTGACTGTCTGCGATGGTTAATACTGTCAACCTGATGGGACTTAGAATCACCTAGGAGATGAGCCTTTGGGCAAACCTGTGAGGGATTATCTAAATTAGGTTAGCTTCACTGTGGGTGGCGCCATTCCATCACCAGGTCCTGAGCTAAACAGAAAGGAGAAAGTGAGCTGAGCACAGCATCCATTGCTCTCTGCGCCCTGTTAGATGTACGGCGACCAGATACCTCAAGCTTCTGCTGTCATTTCACCACTGTGATGGACTGAACCTACAAACTGTGAGGCAAATGCACCCTTCTTCTTTATGCTTCTTTGGTCAGGGTATTTTATCACATTAACAGAAAAAAAATAAGACAGTGTCCAACAGTAGGAAAACCAAGTTCTCTGGAAAAGGAGTCCAACTGGCTAACTTGGGTCATGCGACTCTGTTCCATTGGAGCCTTCTCTCAGAAAGAGACAGAGCCAGGCAAGTGAATGAGCAACAGTCTTATCTCAATCATAGACTCAGTGTTCTCCACTGTCTGTGGATAGAACAGGCCTGCTTGTCCTTCAGATGTAACACTGACAGTGAATGCCCTGGTTTCTTTCTGTTGGTTAACGGTGAGTCCACCCCCGCCCCATGAAACACTTGCAATGGGTGAACCAATGCTCACTGATTATCAGTGTATGTACCAAGTACCAGGAAGCAGACAACAACTGGCAGAGCAGGGCTCATCCACCAGGACACTCAGTCATGAACTGTAGCCAAATTGTGACAGCCTCAAGCTTAGCATGACTATTGGATCAAAGGTATAATCTGTGTGTGCTCCTCACGACCCCAAGGCATCCTGCTTACCATTTCTTGCATTCATACACACATTAACCTCTCAAAGTATACCTATATCAAAGGCAGCAGTACATCACATTATGGATGAGAAAATTAAGGCTTAATTGACAAAATTTGTTTAAATGATTAGAATCCCAGCATACCTGATTACAAAGCCCATAGCGTTCACCTCTATGTAGGACTGTTCCTCCTAGTTGTATGTGCCAAACACACTGTACCTCATGGCCTCAAGCACACTATATAATTTCATACCATACTCCATATATATATATATCTACTATATCTATCTATCTTATATAATATATAATAAGAATATAGTGATGAGCATAGCAGAATAATGTGGTGGGAGTTAAAAACTGGCCACTCCACAGCCTGTCATGTTAATGCACACCTTTAATCCCAGCACTAAGGAGGCAGAGGCAGGTGGATCTCTATGAGTTCAAGGTCATCCTGGTCTACATTGTGAGTTGCAGGCCAGCTGGGACTAAAGGGAGACCCTGTGTCAAAAGACAAAAAAAAAAAAAAAAACCCTGACCACTCCAGCTGGCACCAAGGAACAAGCAAATCATTTTTTAAAATAAATTTGTGTTGAATTTTTGTTTATTTCAAACGGAAGATCTCAGTCAGTCTTTTTTTTAATTAATTTTATTTATTTCTATATGTGTATGAATGTACTGTCTGCATGCAAGTCTGCGCACCCATGTCGTGCAATGCGGCGGAGTTCAGAAGAGGGTGTCGGATTCCCCTGGAACTGGAGTTCTCCTGGAATTGGAGTTTCAGATGGTTCTCGGCCGCCATGTGGGTGCTGGGGATCGAACCCGGGTCCTCTGCAAAAGCGGTCGGCGCTCTTAACTGCTAGGCCATCTCTCCAGCCCGATCTCAGTCAGTCTTAATCATCATTACACCCCCTTCCTCACTGGCACCCTCTCAGTGTCCCCCAACCCCCGCTGGAATTTGTACATTCTATCATTCGTGTTAAGGACTATTGTGTCAAGTTAATCTCTCCAGATGTCCCTGAATGCAGTTCATCCACTGGGCTCTAGTCAGCCAATCTAGAGTCTTTTCCTTTAAGAAGATCAGCTCTTCTCCACCCAGCAGTAATTAGCTGCCAATAATTCTTCGACTAAGATTGGGGCTTGTTGCCCACTTCCCAGATAAGTGGTGGAGCTTTGTCTGCTTGAGTATGCATAGGTCTTCTGCATCCTGCCACTGTTGCTGTAGGTTCACGTGAGCAAGGTCCAAGGAGATTCTTCTAGGATTCTATTTCCATATGGTCATGCACTTCTTCCCTGACTCTTCAATCTTTCCACTCCCTCTTTTCAGCAACGGTCCCTGAGCCCTGGGTGGGTGAAGTTTAACATGGGAGTCCTGTCTAAGGACCCACACTCTGCCGTTGTGACCTTTTGTGTTCCTGGACCTCTGTTACATGAGGGAACTTCATTAATGAGAATGGAAAGATTCATTTGTGTCCTCTTTACCCCTTGTTCTATGTTCTGTGAGCCTTAGGTGTAGAGGTTGCATTGTAGATGTACGACTTGGACTTGGACAATTCACAGGCCATGTCTGTGTGTGACCAGTGTGGTACTCTGTAATATTCTGCCTGTTAGAATACAAACTTCTTCGGTGAGAGGTGACTGGGTACTTGACTGTAAATATACATTCAACACCAGAATTGGTCTTACTTCCTGCTAACACTCTACCCAGAACTACCCTTGCCTTTAAACACTCTGCACTAATCACTTCCTTTCTTGCTATGTAAAATATCTGGCAAAAGCTACTGAAGGAAGAAATTAATTTTGGTTCATGAGAGTATGATACATCATGGCAAGGAATTTGTATTTATTCCTACTGTGTCTGTGTCTGCATGATACAATGTGTATATGTAGGTGTGCATGGCATAGCATGCACGTGATGTGACAGTCAGAGGACAAGTTCGGGGCCAGGTTCTTTCCTTCCACCTTCATGGGAGTTCCAGAGATGGACTCAGGTTGCCAGATTTGTATATCAGCACCTTCAAATAAATACTAAGCCATCCCATCAGTTCTCACCTTCTCCTTCATCTTCATCCTGGGACCCAGTCCATGGGATGGTACCAGTCATATTCCAGGTGGATCTTCCCTCTCCAGTTAAACCTTTCTAGAAATACCCTCATTAACACATCCATAGGAATGTTTCTACCATGATTCTAAACCCAGTCAAATTGGATTTAGATGCAACAAATCCACATTCTGTAAGAAGCTACATCCATGTCCTCTTTCTGAGACACCTGATTCCCTTAGGTGTGTTCTTCTATGCTACATAAAATTAAGTTAACATAATTTTGGTTGTCCTTCACCACACACACACACACACACACACACACACACACACACATATGAGAGAGAGAGAGAGAGAAAAGAGAGTTTTATTATTTTTATTTTCTGTGTATGTGTGTATTGCCTGCATGTATGTAAGTGCGCTTGTATCATGCAATGCCTGCAGAGGACAGAAGAGGGCACTGGATCCCCTGTAACTGGAGTTCCAGATGGTTGTTAGTCACCATGTGGGTGCTGGAATTTGAACCCAGGTCCACTGCAAGAGCAGTAAGTGCTCTTAACTGCTGAGCCATCTCTCCATACGGAAGAAACTGGGCTTTAAGTATTCAGAATGCAAGTGTGTACCCTGTTAAAAATGTGTAAAATGTGTGGAGAAGTCTCACAGGCAATCAGAGAAAGAGGTATGGATTGCAAATACCATAGACAGGTGGAAACAAGAATTCCCCCATGACAGAAAGGAAACAGCCTTTGTGCAGGAGGGAGAAGCTCAGCCTGGCTCTGTCAGTACGACCAGGATGATGTCAAAACAGCACTATAAAATGGGACAATTGAACAGAACACACCAGGTTTTCTAACATGAGCACTTTAGAACCCCACACTCACCTACATGGTAATCATTTTAGAAGACCTTCAGAAGTCTCTTACCTTCACCACCCAACAACTTGTTTATTCTTTTAACTTAGACAGCAGGACTTTAGCAAATTAAAAATGTACTTCAGTCTAGGCTTGGTGGTGCACACCCTTAATTCTAGCACTTGGGAGGCAGAGGCAGGCAGATCTCTGTGAGTTCAAGGCCACCCTGGTCTACATATCAAGTTCCAAGACAACTGGGACTAAAGGGAGACCCTGTCTCAAAAATAAAAAAAAAAATAAAATAAAAACACTTTGAAAACAACTAAACTAAATAGATATCATTCCATAGGAAGAAAATACCCCAAACAATTATTAGACAAAAAAGGAGGGGGGCTGGAGAGATGGCCCTGTGGTTAAGAGCACTGTCTGCTCTTGCAATGGACCTGAGTTTGATTCCCAGTGCCCGCATGGCAGTGAACAACTATCGAGGGCATTGCATGACACAGATGCACTTAGCTGTATGCAGGCAATGCACTTATACACATAAAAGTAAACATTTTAAAAATAATAAATTTAAAAAACAAAAGGAAAATAAAATGTATGACCCATTCTTCGAGACCTTAATGTCAAGTCTGAAAACTAGTCCCAATGGGATACTGGATAAAACATCTGCTCCCAGAGCACCTTAGTGAAAAGCCTAAATGGTGCCTGGAGTTAAAATGGCATTTGTATGCTGTTTTAATTTTAACATGTAAGTGGTAATATTCAATGCCATACCTAAAAGTATTCACAGTCTAGAGATTTCAGATACCATAAAAATAAGTGATGAAATGTTTTTGCTTAGATGCTCAATATGAACCAAGCACTGCTAAGGAATAAGGCCAACTCTCTTTAGGCTCCTGTCTGCACAGCATAGCAGTTAGAGTAACGGGTCTGAAGGAGTTGAGGTGCTGAGGTAGATAGAGGAACTTGGCATGGACTGGTGTACAATTATAATGGTGGAATTAGAGAGAAAGGAGAAGCATGGATTGACTACTGAGGAAGTGTACAATTATAATGGTGGAATTAGAGAGAAAGGAGAAGCATGGATTGACTACCCTGGTGAAGGGTGGGCCTCTCTAGCTACAGGATCCTGCCAAGCTCCAAAACCAAGTGACATGCTTGTCAACAACTCCTCTGTCAGCCAACAGCCAATCTGTGAAAAAGAACAGAAAAGAAAGCAGCTGGGCTATCATGGGCTTTGTATTTTTATTGTTCATATTTTTGTTGCTGGAGTGTAACATTCTCACAGAATTATACACAAGTGAGAACTGACTTACATAAAATAGACACATAAGTATAGCCAGCCATCAGAACGAGAAGTAAGACATTGCCAAACCCCTGCACTAAAGCACCTGATGCTCCAGCCACCTCCCATCTGGCTTCCCAAACACCATAAACTAATGTTTCTTGAGCCGGCTGGGGTGGCCCACATCTTTAGTCCCAGCACTTGGGAGGCAGAGGCAGTTATCTCTGTAAGTTCAAGACCAGCCTGGTCTATAGAGAGAGCTCCAGGCCAGCTGGGACTGCAGGGAGACCCTGTCTCCAAAAGACTAAAAAAAAAAAAAAACCCTAATGTTTCTTATTCTCAAAATTCTTGTAATGGACTCAGACACAAAAATGCACATTCATTAATACCTGGATTCTATGTTCAATATTATTATTTTGACATTCATTCCTGCTGTGACAGGCAACTAAATTTTATTTGTTATCACCTCTGCAGTATGGTTCATGTAAAAACAGCCCAGACAATTCATCAATTTTACTGTTGATGAATGTTTATACTATTTCAAGTTGGGGCATGTGTTAGTCAGCTTTCCATTACTATAATGGAAAATCTTTGATAATCGATTTTTAAAGGAGGAAAAAATGTATTTATTATATCTCACAGTTTGGAAGATGGCAGTCCATGCCCATGAGTGCCATTGCTACTGGGCCTGTAGCAAAGCAGCTTGTCATGTGAGGAAAGCATGGTAGAAGAAGCAGGAAAAAAAGAGAAACCAAAGGGACTGGTTGGGGAGTCCCAGTATCCCCTTCAAGACATGCCTCAAATGACTTAACTCCCTTCCACTCAGTCCCATTGCCTGAGGTTCCACCACCTCCTACTAACATCCATGGGCTGGGAGCCAACCCTTCAACACATGGGCCTTTGGGGAATTTTCAAGATCCAAATTATAAAAGGGTGGCTACTAAGATCTTTCCAGTATATGCCTTTTTGATGTATAAATATATGCATTGCTATTGTGTATTGAAGCAGTCATAGGCTCCATCTGTGCACCAGAGTCCATGGGGGTTTTAGTTTTTAACCCATGCGTCATCAGAGGAGAAAAAGAGCAGGGGTACTATTAATGGTGGGTCCATATAAATGGCCTTTCTTCTCAAGCCACCAGAGCCATTAAGTAAAGATTCTCTTGAAGAGAGAGAGAGAGAGAGAGAGAGAGAGAGAGAGAGAGAGAGAGAGAGAAACAGGAACTGCACAGGCTCCTCTTACTCTGTCTGAGATACACACCTGGCAGGTGGAATTGACTTGTTTGACTTTGCTGGGACCATCTTGCTCCAGTAATTGCTCCCACACCCCAAGCCCATGACAGAATACACCCCTGTCATCCAAGTTACCCATGATTTTGACACATGTCTGGTAGCAAAGCCTAGCTACATCTGTGATGTTTTACAGAGACAGTTTTATTGATGATTGCAAAATAACTATTGCCAAACTGCCAAATTAGGCTAGCAGAGATAAGGAACTAAGTGAGTAAGGTTGAAACTAGTTTTCTTTATCCTACAAACTTGTATAAAATAGTTATCCTCAGCAAGCAGGGCTGAACCAGCAGTCCAGGCTAATGGTCAGTCCAGGTCTATGGAACAGGAAAACATCAGCAATTGTTCCAGAAGACAGGACTTTATGACGACACCGGGGATTCATAGCCACGGTTTGGTAGCTGCTACCACACGTGGGGGCAGTCAGAGCCAAAGCCAGTATAAAAGATCTCATTCTCCTGGGCGTGTATACATTCTATTTCCTTCTTCAGATTAAACACTCTCTCCTTAGCGCCTCTGCTGACAGCTTTCTGGGTGTTTAAATAGTATGAGATGTCTGCATTCTATGTCCGTTTCAAGTTGAAAGGAGAACAAAAATAAGATTATATTTTTAGAATCTGGGAGAGACAGCCTGGAAGGGTTGAGAGGAAAAGCAGATTCCATGAACCAGCCCAACAGATGCTTCTCTTAAATGCAAATATTCTGCCAGATCCCAGGGAAATGGTGTGCAATTTTAGATTGGATCACAACAATGTTCAGTCACTCTCTTTTCTTCACATGCCCAAGCAAATTCAAGAGCAAGAGTGAAAATTTTCAATTTAAATAAATAAGTAATGAAAGATGATCTTCCATCTGGTTGGAGTGAAGCCCTGCCTGGACTCAAGGAGACAAACCAGACCCATTCTTCTCAAGGAAACAGCTTTGATGAACATGGCAAGAATTCCTGTTGCAAAATATGTATGACCTAAATGCAAATAATGAAGAATCCGGTTTATTGATGTAGCATAATTTGGTAAATATCATCTGCTCTATGATCATAACAAGTACAATTTTAAAACTTGTGGAATTCCTTCTACATACAGATGCTATACCAGAGTATACACGAATTCTAGTTCAGTGAAGAAGCAAAGATAGATGAAAGAGAACCCCTCCCCAAGGAACCTGAAGTCAAATTGAAGAGACAAATCTGGGGACCCTGACAGTAATGGCATGGATGGGGGGGTGAGATGCGAGCCCAGGGCATGGGGGTTGGGAGTTTCCTTTTGCCACAGCCACTTAGTCTCTGAATAGCTTGAGGACCTACCCCTCAGTGAACCAAACAGATTTAGGTCCATAAAGCCCTGGATTGGCACTGGCAGAAGGTAAACATACAACGCTGTGAGTACTTTTATGAATCATCTGCTGTCTACTTATACCAGCAGAAGTCCCACCTATGACTAAGGAGCCTCATATTTCAGCACTTCCCCCAGAGCCTCCAGGTTTTCATGACAAACTTGCATGCCCAATGTGAGGAAAGGCAGCAGTAAAACGGGGGCCACAGTTCTTGAGACATCATCTGCGACAGTATTATCAAACACAGAAGCTTACCAAACCTTACCCAGACCTCACATGATAGACTGTAGGCATTGTGGCTTCCCAGATAGCCTTGCGAGTTCATCTTTCAGCTCTGAGCTGTGACTGCTTCTTCCGTCCTTCAGCTCTACCCTTCAGACCACTGATTCCTCATTTCCTCCACATTTGTGGAAGTCTCAGTTGCTATATGAAACTCTATTTCTGGAACATATTTAGTGGTTTTGTTCTCTGACCAATCTCAGATATATCTAGTTACAAACACAAATTTATGAACAAAAAAATATGGCATATTTGAGGACTGACTCATAGAATGTCAGGATTTGTCATACCCAACATATTTGGGGAACAAAGGTATTTCTTGGTAGATTTTTCTTGGGAAATGTTCATGTGCATATATCTGAGTATCTGTGTTCTTTTCTTAAATTATTTTTATTTTTTTATGTGTGTATAAGTGAATTACCTGCATGTGTGGAAGTGCACCCATCACGTGCAATGCTTGCAGAAGTCAGAAGAGCATGTCAACTCCCTTGGAACTAGAGTTATGGGTGGTTGCTAGCTGCTATGTGGGTGCCATGGGAATCAAATCCCAGTCCTCTGCAAGAGCAGTCAATGCTCTTAACTACAGAACCATCTCTCCAGCCCAGTGTCTGTATCCTTAATTCCATATAACTTAGAGTAAGAGAGCTCAGGGCTACTTGAAGCTGAAGTTAATAATAAACTCACACCATCACATACAAAAGTTTATCATTTGCATTGTTTTGTTATAATTCCATTCATGATTCCACAGGTCAGCCATGGCTCTGTTGGATTCCACCAAACTTGCCTCCAGGCTATTACATACCCAACTGGTTCTGCTGTCTGGGGCATTTGTTGTATAATTCAGAATGAAGAAGCTACCCGGGGTGTATACTACTCGGAATTAACTGAGCTCTATTATAATAGTGCATACAATAGTTGATTTTTATGTACATCAAATCTTTTCCTATTATATACATTAGACTTCATAATCATTTCCCTTTATAGAAATGAATGCAAAAGTTCTAAATGCAAAACCCTTACTGCTGTGAGGACTCTAAAAAATAATGAACTCTGATATTTCGTGACACTCTCTAAAGTGATGTCTACAGCTAGAAGATAGAACAGGCCCTTCATTGGTATATAGAAAGCAATATTTGATTAATTAAATATTGAAATCTGTATTTATATTTATTTGATCAAAAACACACAAGGAATTTTAGACTTCTTGTGGTTAAAGAATGGAATAGAATATCAGGTGCAGTCCCACATTCTTTAATCCCAGCCCTCAGGAAGCAGAGACAGGCAGATCTCTGTGAGGTTGAGGTCAGACCTGTCTACGGTGAGTTCCCAGCCAGCTAGTGCTGTAGGGAGACCCCGTCTAAAAAAGCTAATACCCCAAAAAGCAAAAATAATAATAACAATAATAAAGGAATAGTATAGGGTTTAAATGTCTATATGTTCTAGTGAAATTGTGTAGGTAAATGAAGGAAAAATAAAAATTCATAATGCAAAGAGTTTGACAATACTGTTTTTCATAAACTCTCCTTAGTTGGAATTCCATGATATTAAGTCCTAAAGGGCTAAAATATTGTGCTTTAGTTGTCAACTTGACAGACCTCGATAGAAGGGGCCTCATTTGGGAAATTGCCTCCATTGGAATGGCCTGCGACCAAGTCTGTGGGGTATTTTCTTGATTGTTGAGTGATGTGGGTGGGCCCAGCCCACTGTAGGCAGTACCACCCCTGGGCAGGTGGTCTTGTAAGAAAGCAGGCTGAGCTCCAGCTAGAGGAACATGCCAGTAACCAGCATTTCTTCATGGTCTGTGTTCCAGGTTCCTGGCCTGAGTTCCTGCCTTGGCTTCACTTGATAATGGACTGTGCTTGTAAGCCAAATAAACCTTTCCTCCCCAAGTTGGTTTTCACACTGTTTTGTTGTTTTGTTTTCTTTTCTTTTTACTTTTTGAGACAGGATCTCCCTGTAGCCCCACCTGGCTTAGAACTCGCTATGTAGACCAGGCTGGCCTTGAACTTCACAGAGATTCGCTTGCCTCTGCCTCCTGAGTGCTAGGATTAAAGTCGTGTGCCACCATTACCAGCTGGTCAGTTTTTATGACAGCAATTGAAGACAAACTAGAACAAACACCATCCACTGCTTTTTCCTGTGCATTTAGAATGGTGCAAGTGTTTTGTTTGGCTTAGAGGAGTAGAGGAAAATTACAAAAAACACTTTCTATACCACCTAGCTCTGCTAAGAATAGCTATATAAAACCATCATGTTTAGCAAAACATTTTTTAAAAAGCATCAAAAGCAAGAAGTAAACATTATGTTTTGTTTCTAGTGATGTTTAAAGTCTCTATCCAGTACTTTATAAATTTTTTAAAAATTACTGAACAAAAGATGTCACTTAGCTTGGAATAACACTTGTCTTCCTTTGACAAAGAAAAAGTGTCTAAAAGAATTAACAAAAACCAATATGGCAACAAACTAAAATGCATCCTTTGGTCAGTAAACACCACTGGAATACTCATAGAAAAAACATGGAAGAAACAGGCATTTGAACAACTGTTCCATGTAGGAGATTATAAGCAGATGAAGTACAGATGTTTCTAACAAGTTTAAGCTTATGAGATTTTCCAGATTGGTTTCAATAGTGAAATCCACAAAGAAGCACTTTTGGTGAGTCGCTACAATAAAGATGTGCATGGGAAGATAATCTTAACAATTGATTTCTTTATGAAATACAAGGTCTTATGGGATTCAGAAGGAATTCTGGGATAAGGCTACCAAGATAGTGTTTGATGTATCTGCTGTAGGTAAATGTATATGTAACAAATATCTCCCATCCTGAAATGTACCAAGGACTGCAGCATGTAAACAATCCTAGAAAATAAATGTCCTTCAGATCAAATAGAATATTTACATCATTCCATAATAGAAAAGAGTTGACATTGAAATTTCTTAATATTGTATAAAGACTTGTAAATTTCCTCACAGAAAAGTACTTAAAAGATATGTAAGATTTAAAGGTTTTTACATGCTTAGTCTTTGCAAAAAGACAAGTGTATCAAATTTGCTGTCCTGTCCTGTGATGACATGACCTGTCGTCCGTTTGCAATTTAATAAATATTTTCTTTTGAGAAGTGCCTTCCTTACCTGCCCATTCAAGGTAAAAGAGACATTAAAACAAAAAGTGAAAAGAAACTGCTGCTTCAAATAAATGCATGCTATGAAGAGAGTTCTTATTTTTCAGTGCTGGAGATGAAACTCTGGGCTTGGTATGTTCCAGGCAAGTGCTCCATCATTGAAGTACGTCTCCAGCCCTGAAGAGAGCATTTTTAAAAGAGATGTCAGTTTTTCCCCAAAGCATGTATGTCATTTATTACCATTCTATTCTTACATTAGCTCTTTTCCTATATGATTGGTATATATTTTAGAAAGTTTCTCCAGTAGCAATTCTCCATGTGACATTTTTGAAATATGTTTAGTGGGACTGGAATCATGGCTCAGCAATTAAAAGCACTGCTGCTCTTCTGGGAATCTGGGTTTGGTTCCCAGCACATACATGGCAGCCAACAATTGTCTATATAGCTTCAATGTCAGGGGATCGGATGTCCTCTTCTGTCCTCTGTGGCCACTGAAATCATGAGTGCACTTACACAAATGCAGATAAGCATTCCTACAACTAAAATAAAAATAAATAAATCAAAGAAAATATTAAGGTCTTTAGTGTTGGTTTTCCTCCCAGCATTCCTTTATCTGCCCTGCCTTCTCACCCTTCAGCCCGTTTAATCCATTTTGTTCCACTCCCCCACTTTCCCCTTTATATCACCGTGTTCTATCTCCCTCCTTTAGGACCTCCTCCCATGGCCCCTCACTTATGTCCTGACTTCTATGAGTATCCCAAATGAAATTTACATATCTAAATATCCAAAACTATTATCCACAAATGAGAAAAAAATGGCGTGACAGAGCTCCTACTATACACCACCAGCCAACCAATAAAAAGCCTGTCCCGGGTTACTTCTTTTTTATTGAATTTTTACAAATTTCACATAATATATTTTCTATAGTGAGATTCCCTCTCATATCTCTCTGTACTTCCTACTACCCAATGGCCAATCAAATTTGTGTTCCCAAATGTCTTTCAGTATAGACCCATCTAGATGAAAACGTGTTAACCTACTAAGAGTCACATCCTTAAAAGATACTGACTCCCCTTCTAAGCAGCCACTGGTTTCTCCAGATGGGGTTGGGGTTTCTTCCCCAGTTCCTCACATCTGTGCTGGGGTTTTGTCTGCCTTGAGCTTATGTGGGACTTACACATGCTGTCACCATTGCTGTGACTTCATTTGAGTAACTGACCAGATGTCTAGAAAACTCTGTTTCCTTGAGGTGATCCACCACCTCTGGCTCTTACAATCTTTCTGTCACCTCTTCCACAAAGATCTCTGAGCCTTGGGAGGCAGAAATTTGAAATCAGTGCCCAATTCAGGGATAATAGTTCTATAGTCTCTTAGTCTCTGCATGGTGGACAGTTGTGGATTTCTGTGTTAATCACCATTTGCTGCAAAAGTTTCTCTGATGAGAGTTGAGAGATGCCTTAATTTTTGTTATAACAATAAGTCATTAGGAGACAGTTTAATACTATATTTATTTAGCAAAATAATAGTATTAGGTTCTGCTGTATAGCCTGTGGCCTGTCTAGCTACATATTCCTAGGCCTGATATCAATCTTATATATGTGCTCCATCTTATAAAGCAGACCTTAAAACCATTTAGAAATTATTAGTTGGGGCTGGAAAGATGGCCTAGCAGTTAAGAGTGCCAACTGCTCTTGCAGAGGACCTGGGTATGATCCCCAGCACCCACATGGCGGCTGAGAACCGTCTGTAACTCCAATTCCAGAACTCCAGTTCCAGGGGAATCTGACACCCTCTTCTGACCTCCGTGACATTGCATGACACAGGTGCACAAACCTACATGCAGACAGTACATTCATAAACATACAGAAATAAATAAAAATTTTTAAAAATTAAAAAAAGAAAATGATTAGTTATTCCACAATACTCATGCCACTATTGCACTAGAGGTCACATCTTGCCAGTTCAGTTGCTGTTGGTGCACACAGGATTCACAATTGGAGAAGGTTAATGATTAATTTCTTTTCTTCTTGTAGCATGTATAACACTTTCTAGCACCATAACACTGGATCACTACTTCTAGAAGAATAAAATTAAACCCTTACCTCTTGCCCTGCACAAAAATCAATTCAAAATGGATCAAAGACTTCAATGTGAAACCTGAAACTCTCAAGTTGATTGAAGAAAACATTGGCAGTAACCTACAAGACATAAGCATAGGAATAAAAAAAAAAAAGGATTTTAATCCCATATTACTCTAAAAGATACACACATACCCTCCATCATATACTAAAAGTCCAAGGTCTGAAAATACATGTTAGGTCAGCTCTAGAACCTGTGTAGGGATTCCCAATGCAAGAGCACAGTTGTCTTTAGATAGTGAGGAATATAATATTAACATTGCTCATTTTGTCTTACACCTAGGTACTTGGTACTAGCATCCACAGATGAGGGATACCATTCCTCTTTTGTTTTTCTGGGACTGTGTTACTTCACGTAGCATAAAATCTTCTAGTTCCATCCATTTACGTACAAATATCATGATGCCATCTTTCTTCACCACTGCATAGTACTCCATTGTGTAGATGTTCCACATTTTCATATCCACTCATCAGTTGAGGGACATCTGAGTTGGTTCCAGCTCTTTGCTATTATGAAGAGAGCTGCAATAAACATGGCTGTATATGTATCTCTGCTGTAGGAAGAGTCTGATGGATATATACCCAGAAGTGGTATGGCTGGGTCAGGTAGTAGGCTCATTTTGAGTCTTTTAAGGGTTCTCCATACTGATTTCCATAGTGGTTATACAAGTTTGTATTCCCACCAGCAGTGGATGAGTTTCCCCTTTCCCCATACCCTCTCCAGCATTTGGTATCATTTTTTTCTTTTTGTCATTACCTTTTTATTTTTTTTTCATTTTTTAAAATAATATAAAATTTATGAGTAAGTCAATCCTTCATGTAAAACCAATTTGCAGCAGTTGTGCCCAACCCAACAGCCCAAGGGTCCCACCATCCCAGCTGGGGTGGGGGCTTGTATGTTCAATCAAGTTGATCAAATAAGTGTCCAGTCATATTGCTGTAGTTTTCACCATTCACCCCAATCACAGCCCTTACATTCGACCAAGCCCCCTCTTCCACAGATTGTTCCCTAGCGCTAGAAAAGGGGCACAGGGGACAAGAAGCAAAACAGTCTAATTTCTCTGGAGCTGTCATTTTGGACTCTGGTCATTCTGCTCTTTCCTTTCATGGGCTGACAGTTTGTCCAGGAATAACCTTTCAGTCCTACTAAGGAAGCACGGCAATTAGATTATAGGTATGTTAAACAGTACTAATTGTGTTATGATAGGTTACTTTGGTATAGACACAGATAGTTTGGATGTATGTTAATCTATGAATTACATTTTTTCTGTAATATAGTGACAAGGCCTTATGTGGCTTATAACACTCCTAACTGCTAAAGGATGTAAGCTTGTGGCATCAGCCAGTCGTGGGTTATTCTTGAAGGAGAGAGCTAATAGCCAATTATATTTGGATATATGGACATATGGCTGCCACTACTGTACAGTAATTCCAGGCAGGTGAGGTGGAGCTGGTGCTGACAGAGAGTCTTGCTTGACTCAAGAGACCTAATTTGCTTTTTTGGTTTAGTGGCCTGGGTAACACCTTTGGTATTCCAGGAACCAACTGTACACGTGCAAGTGCGGTCTCAATACATCTTCCCATGCTTAATCAGGTCTTCGACAGCAGGCTCTTACCCTCTCTTCTTCAGTATCCCAGTTACAGGCAAGAAGCCTTTACCTTGGGGGGGGGGCTTGGATCCCCTGGCCAACATCTCCTTGGTAGAACAATCCATTGCTGATATCAGAGCTCTCCTTTATTAATATAGTTTGCTTAAGTGCACAGCTTAAGGAGACTTTAGTATTATATTTGGTTCTGAATAGAGAATAATCCTTTCACAGTTTCTATGTCTATTAGTCAATTAAAGAAGGCAGTTTTACTGGTTTTTATAAGGATTACCTCTATCAGTTGGCTCCAATTTACTTAGAGAACGACTCACCATCATCATTCCGCTCTTTGCTCTATGAAAGAGAGGTAAGAAAATCTCTCTATTAAAACTTTGGCACCTAGAAGGTAAGTTTCATCAGGACTAATTATAAGTAGTTGTTACAAGTAGGATCCACAGAGGGGTTTGATGCCTGTAGCAATCTGATGCTTTTCTTCCTTTCAATGTTCAGATGACCAACCTTTCTGCTGGCACTTCCTGGTACATCCTACACAATGCAAAGCGGCGTCTTTTCTTTCTCAGCCATTAAGTTGGTGATGTTTTGACCTGTGGGAACATACAAATCTTTTCCCGTTAGTTTTAAGATTTGAATGTGCAAGTTTTTACAAAAGGTTTCATAATATCTGGTATCCCCCCTTTTTATTTTAGGTTTTTTGTTTTTTGACCCATAGTCTCAAAAGCAGTTTGTAGTACACTACCTAGGGCAGGAAGTCAAGCACAGATTCATCAAATTCACCCAGATCGATTTGGGTGACTGTATGTTGTTAACTTGGGAGGCAAACTTAATTTCTTAAGTTAAATCATCCTACATGTAAAGAGAATGCTATAAGATGATACTGTACAACAGAAAAAATTATAGAGAACATTTGTATGTGCAATCCCAAAGTTATTGTTATACAGATTTAAGTTAAAACAAATGTGGATGATGACAAAAATTTATATTTCCAATTAAACTAAGGTGGCATTACCGTTTTTATCAGAACATTTAAAACCAATGTTGGTTTAATATACACATATTTACTTTTACTAAGTCCTAAAACACCATGTAACCTGTAGAGCGAGTCCCTGGGCAAAATTGGATACTCATTGAACCACGTCAATTAAATATACAGTATCGAATATAGACCGTGTCCCGCTCGCCCCCCTCCCACCCCTCGCAGTTCACCATTTCAATCAGTTTTTCGATGCAGTCTTTCTGTTGTGTGCTTTTAATATGCATCCCATCACAAAAATATTACACTGGGTTATTGGCACTAGCATCCGCAGATGAGAGGATACATTCGTTGATTGTTTTTTCTGGGACTGTGATACTTCAATTAATATACTATCTTCTGCTCCATCCATTTATCCTGAAAAGCTCATGATGTCTTTCTTTACTGGCTGCATAGAACCCCATTGTGTACATGTCCACATTTTCTCTATCCACTGTCAGTTGAGGGGCATTTGGGGTTGGTCTACTTTTTTGCATTGTGAACAGAGCTGCAATAAATATAGCTGTGCATGTATGTTTTGCAGTAAGATGAGTCTTGTGAGTATATACCCAGGAGTGTATGACTGGGTCAATGGTCAAGATCATTTTGAGTCTTTCAAGGGTTCTCCACACTGCTTCCATAGTGGCTGTACAGTTTACATTCCACCAGCAATGGATGAGTGTCCCCTTTCCCCACAACCTCTCCAGCATTGAATCCTTTGTTTTTTTCTTGATCCTGGCCATGTCTTATATGAGTGAGACTGATCTTAGAGTGGTCTTAATTTGCATTTCCCTAATTATTAGTGACGATTTGAACACTTTTTAAGATGTTTTTCTCAGCCATCTGTAATTACTCCTCTGTGAAGTCTCTCTATTCAGTTCTTTGTTCCATCTTTTGAGTGTTCATTTGTTTCTTTCTTCTTTGTTTTTTGAGTAGTTTATATACTCTGGAATACTGCTGGTCAGATGTACTGCAGTGAAGGTTTCCTCCACCTGTGGGTTTCTCTTCACTTCCTTGATGTTTCTTTTTATGACAGAAGCTTTGAGTTTCATGAGGTCCCTTTGTCAATTGTCGATCCCTTAATTCTTGTGCACTGCTGTCTGATTTAGGAAGCCTTTCGCATGCCTAGTCTTGGTAGTTGCTGCCAACTTTTCTCTACCACCTCAGAGTTTTGGGTTTCAGTTGAGGTTCTTTGATCCATCTGGAGTTGACTTTTTGTACAGGGTGAGAGGTAGGGGTTTAATTTCATTCTTCTACAGGTGGCAATCGTTTTGCCACACCACTTACTGAAGATGCTGTCTTTCCTCCATTGTGGCTTCTTGGCCCCCTTGTCAAATACGAGATGGGCTTGAAATTGTATGTGCTCATGTTTGGATTTTCAGTTTTATTCTTTGGTCAACAGGTCTGTTTGTGCCAGTACCAATCTGTTTTTATGACTATAGCCCTGTAGTATAGTTTGATTTCTGGTATAGGCGATCCCCCTGATTGTCTTTTTGCTCAGGGTTTTGTGGCTATTTGGGGTCTTTTGTTTTTTCAATGAAATTGAGGATTTTTTTGTCCATGCCTGTGAAGAAGTCTTGGGGGATTTTAATTGGGATTGCATGTAAATCTGTACAGAGTTTGGGGTAGAATGGACATTTTTACTATATTAGATTTCCCATCCATGAGCATGGAGGTTTTCCATCTTTCTGATGTCTTCTTCAATTTCCTTTTTCAGGAGTTTAAAATTTTTTTGTTGTATAGTCCTTGGTGTCTTTAGTTAGTTGTTATGTTTTTCCTAGGTATTTTATTTTTTGTTTGTTGGGAAGTCTCCTTGTATTCCTTCTCAGTTGCTTGTTGTTGGTAAAGAAAGGCTACGGATTTTTCTAGATTTATTTGTATCCTGCACTTTACGAAGCGTCTTAATCGTTTCTAGGAGGTTTTCTGGTGGAGTTTCTTAGTATCCCTTAGGTAAGCAATCATATCATCAGCGAAAAGAGATAGCTTGACTTCCTCTTTTCCAATAAGAATCCTTATTTTCCTTTTCTTGCCTTATGCACCCGAGCAAGTTTCAAGCACTATATTGAAAAGGAGGGTGAACAGGGCAGCCTTGCTGATTCCTACCTTTAAGGGGAAGGCTTCTGTCTTTTCCCCATTAGGCATGATATTGGCTCTGGTTTCCTGTATATGGCTCTTGATTACATTGAGGAATGATCCTCCAGTCCAATTCCCTCTAGGACTTTAAACATCGAAGGGATGCTGGATTTTTGTCAAAGGCTTTATCTGCACCTCTGAGATGATGGTGTGTTTGTCTTCATTCCATTTAATGCTTGATGAGTTATTGAATTTTCCGTATGTTTGAACCACCTGCATCTCTGGTATGAATCCACTGGTCATGATGGGGATCTTCTTGATGTGGATCTGTATGCAATTTGCCAGAATCCTGTTTAGAATTTTGGCATCTTGTTCATTAGGGAGATGGGTCGATAGTTCTCCTTTGGTTGTATCTTTAACCTGGTTTTGGAATTACTGATAGCGGCTGCATAGAGAAGGAATCTGGGATGAACTCCCTCCTTGTGCTATACCTTGAAACAACTTGTAGTAGTAATGGTAGTAAGAGTTCTTTTTGAAATAAATATTATAGAATCTGCATTATGCCATGTGACTGGGGGTGTGGTGGGGGGGAAGTGGCCCCATTTTGTTGGGAGGATACTTATTACATCTTCAATTTCTTCCTGATTATTGGTCTATTTAGGCGACTAGTGATCTCTTCTTGGTGATGCTTTGCATGATTCCCAGGATTTCAGATCAATTCTCTATCTTCTTCTTAGGTTTTCAAACTTGGATTTATGTAGTATAGAGTGTTTTTGAAGTTCCCTATATATAAATCTGGACTTTTTTTCGTCTGTATGTGATATTTCCTCTTCTTCATCACAGATTCAATTGTATTATTCGAGTTGTCCCTTCTTTCTTTTTGGTAACTGGTGAGCAGAGGTCGTTGTCTTATTTATTCTTCTCAAAGATCCACTTTTTGGATTCATTGAATTTGTAAGGTTTTCTTTCGTTTCTATTCCTCCATATGAATCTTCAGCTTATCTGATCTTTTGATTATTTCATTCTTGTCTGCTGCGGATGTGTAGGGGTTTCATTGTGTTGTATGTGGTGCATGCTCTCAGTACATTAGGCAGGTAGGGAGTGTTAGAGCATTCACGTGTGCTCTTTCTGTTTTTTGAATGTAGACACTTAGAGGTGTAAATTTCCCTCTTAAGACTGCTTTTAAAATGTTTTTTTTTTTTTTTTTTTTTTTTTTTTTTTTTTTTTTTTTTTTTTTTTTTTTTTTTTTTTTTTTTTTTCTTTCTTCCTTGACCATTAAATTAGTCAGGAGAGTGTTGTTTAGTCGCCAGGTGTTCTTGTAGGTTTGAGCGGTTTTATCTTGGTGTTGATAATGAGTTTTACTGCACTGTGTTCTGATAGAATGAATGAATTATTTCAATCTTTTTGTATTTGTTGAGTTTTTTCCTGTGTCTCAGTAGAATGTGGTCTATTTTGGAGAATTTTCTTGTGAGGTGCTGAGTAGAAAGTGTATTCTCTGGGTTTGGGTGAAATATTTGATAGATGTCTGTGAGGTCCATTTGGTGTATTTGTAGCATGTAGTTCAGATGTCTCTCTGTTTATACTTTGGCCTGTTTATCTGTCTAAAGGTCTTAGTGGGGTATTGAAGTCCCCGTACATCCCTTCACCTTAAGTTGTGTCTATCTGGAAATTGAGATGGGTTTCTTGTAGACAGCATGTAGAAAGATTCAGTTTCCTCATCCATTCAGCCCACCCGGGTGGTCCCCCCCAACCCCCCCCCCCCACCCTATGCCTTTTGATTGGATTTAGAAGCCCATAATATTTAATGTTATAATTGAAAGATTGATGTTGCTCCCTTTTACCTTATTATCATTTGTAATTTTAGCTTCTGATTCTACTCTTACACTTATGTTGTTATAGTTTCTTTTCCTAGGTGTTTGGGGTTTGTTGCTCCTCTCTNATGTGCTTCTTGTATTTCTATGGGTTTGTCTATTTTTACTTGGGGAAAATTTTCATCTATTATTCTGTTGAAGATCTGATCCATACTATTCTCTTGAGATTCTTCTCCTTCCTCTATTCCTATGATGCAGAGGTTCGATCTTTTCATAGTGTCCCATATTTCCTGATTGTTCCACTTTTGTGTATTTTTACATTTTTCATAATCTTTATTTGAGCTTTTTAGTTGCACTGTGTTATCTTTCAAATCTGATATTCTTTGTTCTGCTTCCTCTATTCTACTTCTGAGGCTTTTTCCTTTCCTTTTTTCTTGATTGGATGTGTGCTTTATTTCCTTTTTCATTTCATCCTATGTTTTCTTTAGTGTTTTCATTTCCTTTTTGAGCTTCTCAATCTCTTCTTGGTGCTCCTTACTTTGTTGGTTGGCTTCCTTTTTCAGTGTTTCTATTTCCTTTTGGAGTTTGTTTTTTGCTCTAGTTCTTTCTGGAGTTTGTCAATCTGTTCCTCTAGTTCTTTCTGAAGTTTATCATTGTATCCCTCTAGGTCATTTTGAGTTTTTCGTTCTCTCTCTTTAGTTCTCTGAATTCTTCTTTATTTTCTTTAATTTCTCTGCGAAGATCTGCAATTATTCCTCTAAGCTTTGTTCCTTGGGTCTCCTCCAAGGGGATCCCGTTGTAGCTATCTCCTACAGGGTTGGTAGAGCCTGGTGTGGGATTATCCTGTCCCTTTCCCGTGTTGTCCCTTCATCATGTCCCTGGCATGTGGGTTTCCCTTTTGTGTATCAAATCACAAATGACTTTTCACTATGTTAGCAGATGGTTTTGCTTGCCTCCTTCTGATGCTTTTTTTTTTTCTTTCCTCCTCCTTGTTTATGGAGTATTGACTGGTCTAGGTTTCAGGCTTTCAATTTTGTTTATATACTGGATATTGGAAGCCTAAGTCAGTCTTCTCTTCCTGTTCTGAATGTTCTCCAAAAAGAAGTCCACTTGAATTCTCACCAATTCCCGTTGGCTGGGGGGAGGGGGGGTAGGGGCGGTACCTGCCTGAGTGACGTATGGTGTCCTGCCTGTGCCTCAGGAGCCGGCCCACACAAAGCTGCCACAAGACCAGAGCAGACCTAAACCCGACCCTCTGTTCACTCTGCAAAGGCAAAGCGTGGTCCCACTGAGACGGGGACCCCCGAAAGTGGGCTCAGAGTCGAGACTGTCTTCCAGCCACCTCTAAGACAGTCCACTCCAAGAAGTACCTGCCTGAGTGACGTATGGCATCCTGCCTGCACCTCAGGAGCCGGCCCACACAAAGGCGCTGCGGGACCAGAGCAGACCAAAACCCGACCCTCTGTTCACTCTGCAAAGGCAAAGTGCATTCCCGCCGAGACAGGGACCCCCAAAAAAGGGCTCAGAGTCAAGACCCTCTTCCAGCCACCCCAAAGACAGTCCACCCCAAGAAGTACCTGCCTGAGTGACTTATGGCATCCTGCCTTCCAACAATTTATATTTCCAATTAACTAAGGTGCATTACCATTTTTATCAGAAAGTTTAAACTAATGTTGTTTGATATATACATATTTACTTTTACTAAGTCCTAAAACACCATGTAACCTGTAGGCAGAGTCTGAGCAAAATTGGATACTTGTTGAACTCACGTCAATTAAATATACATTAATCTAATATAGACCCGTGTCCCTCTCGTGCCCCTCCCATCCCTCCAGATTCACCATTTCAGTCAGTTTTCTGATGCAGTCTTTCTGTTGTTGTGCTTTTAATATGCATCCCTCTCCACAAGAAATATATACAACTGGGTTATTGGCACTAGCATCCACATATGAGGGATACCATTCATCGTGTTTTTCTGGGACTGTGTTACTTCACTTAATATATCTTCTACCTCCATCCACTTAGCTGCAAAGTTCATGATGTTGTCTTTCTTTACCGCTACATAGAACTCCATTGTGTACATGTACCACATTTTCTCTATCCACTCATCAGTTGAGGGGCATTTGGGTTGTTTCCAGCTTTTTGCTGTTGTGAACAGAGCTGCAATAAATATAGCTGTGCATGAATTTCTGCAGTTAGATGAGTCTTATGGGTATAAACCCAGGAGTAGTATGACTGGGTGAAATGGCAAGCTCATTTTGAGTCTTCCAAGTGTTCTCCACACTGCTTTCCATAGTGGCTGTACAAGTTTACATTCCCACCAGCAATGGATGAGAGTTCCCCTTTCCCCACAACCTCTCCAGCAGTTGATATTGTTTGTTTGCTTGATCCTGGCCAATCTTATCGGAGTGAGATGATATCTTAGAGTGGTCTTAATTTGAATTTCCCAAATTATTAGTGATGTTGAACAGTTTTTAAGATGTTTCTCAGTCATCTCTAATTCTGTAAGGAGCCGCAGGCTTTAACTTGCTTACGCTGAGCTTGCTTACAAGGAAGTTGACTCTGTGAATTGTCACCTCGAGCCTTTTCCAAGAGCTGGGTGCGGACGTGCAGTAAAAGCCACCAGATACTCCAGCCCGATGTCTCAACTCAGTGATCTTGCAAAAACAGACCCTCCTCTGATGCCAGACCCTGTTTCACCCACCCCCTCCCTATTTCTTGCCTTCTGCAAGATAAATACAACGGCTTGTGCTCAATAAAGTAGAGTTTGACAACCTTTGCAAAGTCTCGCTTTTCTCTCTCGCCCATCTTCACAGGTTTGGGGTCTCCTTTGGGTACCTGCGATTACTGCCCCTGCAGGTGGGGACATAATTCCTCCCCTGTGAAGTCTCTATTCAGTTCTTTGCTCCATCTTTTGAGTGGTTCATTTATTTTCTTTCTTCTTTGTTTTTGTGTAGCTTGTATAATCTGGAAATTAACGTTATGTCAGATGTATATGCAGTGAAGTTTTCCTCCCACTCTGTGGGTCTTCTCTTCACTTCCTTTATTGTTTCTTTTGATGTACAGAAGCTTTTGAGTTTAATGAGGTCCCGTTTGTCAAATGACGATCTTATTTCTTGTGCAGCTGCTGTCTGATTTAGGAAGTCTTTTCCTACGCCTATGTCTTGTAGTCTGCTGCCAAGTTTTTCTTCTGTCACCTCCAGAATTTTGGGTTTCACATTGAGGTCGTGGATCTATCTGGAATTTACTTTTGTACAGGGCGAGAGAGAGGGGTTTAATTTCATTCTTCTACAGGTGGTGATCCAGTTTTGCCAACAAAACTTATTGAAGATGCTGTCTTTCCCCCATTGTGTCTTCTTGGCCCCCTTGTCAAATATGAGGTGCTTAAATTGTATGTGCTCAGGTTTGGATCTTCAGTTTTATTCCATTGGTCAACAGGTCTGTTTTTGCACCAGTACCAAGCTATTTTTATGACTATAGCCCTGTAGTATAGTTTGATGTCTGGTAGAGCGATCCCCCCTGTGTTGTTCTTTTCACTCAGGGTTGCTTTGGCTATTCGGGGTCTTTTGTTTTTCCAAGTGAAATTGAGGAATTTTTTTCCATACCAGTGAAGAAGCTCTTTGGGATTTTGATTGGGATTTCATTAAATCTGTACACGAGTTTGGGTAGAATGGACATTTTTACTATATTTATTTTCCAAATCCATGAGCGTGGGAGGTTTGTCCATCTTCTGATGTCTTCCTCAATTTCTTTTTTTAGGGGTTTAAAATTTTTGTTGTAGAGATCCTTGGTGTCTTCGGTTAGGTTTGTTCCTAGGTATTTTATTGTTTTTCAAGCTACTGTGAGTGGGAAGGCCTCCTTGTACTGATTTTTCTAGATTTATTTTGTATCCTGCCACTTTACTGAAGTATTTAGTCATTTCTAGGAGTTTTCTGGTGGAGTTCTTAGCATCTCTTAGGTAGACAATCATATCATCAGCAAAAAGGGATAGCTTGACTTCCTCTTTTCCAATTAGAATTCCTTTAATTTCCTTTTCTTGCCTTATTGCCCTAGCAAGGGTTTCAAGCACTATATTGAAAAGGAGTGGTGATGGGGGCAGCCTTGCCAAGTTCCTACCTTTAAGGGAAATGCTTCTGTCATTTTCCCATTTAGGATGATATTGGCTGTGGGTTTCTGTATATGGCTTTGATTACATTGAGGAATGATTCCCTCCATTCCAATTCCCTCTAAGACTTTAAACATGAAGGGATGCTGGATTTTGTCAAAGGCTTTCTCTGCATCAATTGAGATGATGGTGTGGTTTTTGTCTTTCAGTCCATTTATATGCTTGATGATGTTTATTGATTTTCATATGTTGAACCATCCCTGCATCTCTGGTATGAATCCAACTTGGTCATAATGGATGATCTTCTTGATGTGAGTCTGTATGCGATTTGCCAGTATCCTGTTTAGAATTTTGGCATCTGTGTTCATTAGGGAGATGGGTCTATATTTCTCCTTTTTGGCTGTGTCTTTGCCTGGTTTTGGTAATAGAGTGATGCTGGCTTCAGCCATGACTTTCTTTCCCACAGGTGATCTTGACAGCATCTGAGAACCCACAAGCCAGTAGTAGCCTTAGGAATTTTCCTGGTGTCAGTGAGTTAGGTTGTCGTTGTATCTCTGTTCAGGGAATCT
>VZQC01006938.1:29929-66636 GCA_009823505.1 Rhizomys pruinosus
TTTGTGTATTTTTAAATTTTTCATATTCTTTATTTGAGCTTTTTAGTTGCTCTGTGTTATCTTCCAGATCTGATATTCTTTGTTCTGCTTCCTCCATTCTACTTCTGAGGCTTTTTCCTTTCCTTTCTTCTTGATTGGTTGAGTGTTCTATTTCCTTTTTCATTTCATTCTGTGTTTTCTTTAGTCTTTCCATTTCCTTTTTGAGCTTCTCAGTCTCTTCTTGGTGCTCCTTACTTCATTGGTTGGCTTTCTTTTTCAGTATTTCTACTTCCTTTTGGAGTTTGTTTTTTTCTCCCTCTAGTTCTTTCTGGAGTTTGCCATTCTGTTCCTTTAGTTCTTTCCAAAGTTTGTCATTGTATCCCTCTAGGTCCTTTTTGGGTTTTTCATTCTCTCTCCTTAATTCTCTGGCTTCTTCTTTGTTTTCATTAATTTCTCTGCATAGGTCTGCAATTATTCCTCTAAGATCTGTTTCTTGGGTCACCTCCAGGGGGATCCCATTGTAGCTATCCCCTACAGGGATGGGAGAACTTGGTGCAGAGTTATCCCGCACCTTTCCCATGTTATCCCTTCACCGTGTCCCAGGCACTGGGGTTTACTTTTTTTGCCTGTATTCAGATGCCAATCACAAATGTCTTTTCACTATGTTGAAGGCTTGTTTTGCTTGCCTCCTTCCAATGCTTTTTTTTTTCCCTCCTTGTTTATGGAGTGTTGCCTTGTCTAGATTTCAGACTTTCAATTTTTTTTTCATATATTGATTATTGGAAGTCTAAGTCACTCTTCCCTTCCTGTTCTGAGGGTTCTCCCAAAAAATCCCACTTGGATACTCTCTCTTCAATTCCAGTTGGGTGGGGGTAAATATTACTGACTTAGCCTACCCCCATACCTGTCTGGAGTGAGGTCTGTGCTCCTGTGCTTCAGGTGGTCTTAGCAAGACCCCAGCCTGAGCCCCCTGCACACAGACTCACAATGGCGTCAGGTGCTGGCTGCAAGGGCAAAGGGCAGCTCCGCCCAGACAGCCACACCCTGCAAGGGTTTTGGGTGTGGACCCAAGCAGGCCAGCTCATGGCTACCCTGCTACGAACTGGCAAATCAACTATCCAGCAGCCCAAGAAACAATCTACCCTATGTTCTACCTGTCTGGAGTGAGGTCCAGGCTCCTGTGCTTCAGATGGTCTTCGCAAGACCCCAGCCTGAGCCCCCTGCACACAGACTCACAATGGCACCGGGTGCTGGCTACAAGGACCACTTGATCTTTTTAATTGTAGACCTGAATAAGAGTTATTGGTAATAACCACACTCTGTACACAACATTATGCTGTCTTGAAATTTCTTCCATCCAAAATATTAGTCATTCAAATTTTAATTTTACCTCAGGTAAGTTATTAGAACAGAGGGATAAGGCAGCCAAATTATTTGACAAAATATCACTCAAATGGCTTCTAGCCCAGTTGGTAATAGACTTTGTTCCCTGAAATCTAATGGGCTAGATAGATTATAGTTAAAAATCCAGATTATTCTCAGAACTACTGTGTTCCAGGTCCCCAATAGAATGGCTTATAAAGTTCTGCTTATAACATTAAACAACTTTTCTAGTCCAAAGTCCCAAAGTCTTCCACATTCCACACAAAACAGTATGGACAAACAACAACAAAATCATGGTCAGGTCCTTCTCAGCAATAACCGCACTCTCAGTACCAATTCCCACGTTCCTATATTTTTGCTGGTATTGTAAAACACAATAACTCAAGTGATGTATACAAGAAAATGCTTATTTCAGTTGTGGTTCCAGAGGGTAAGTCCATAATAACGAAGAAGGTATAACCGCATTCCTCATCTCTTAACACATAAGATATTGATAATTATTTTAAGCCACCAATTAGTATTATAGAAAGTATGAAAGTTTGACACAGTATGTAGAATTAAAACAGTATTGGCTTTGTTTATCTCAGAATAAGAGAATAAGTATTTGCTAATGACTCTATTATCTTAGCTCCAATGTTCTAGTAGAGTTATGATTCTGATCAAAGATCTCTGATGAGATGAAATAGAAATTGACAGTAGCCTTAATGAATCAATAGTATTCAAGAGTTATTGTGCATGGATTAAATTGCATAGATGATGAGGTCTTTGAAGCTTTTGGAATGCATAGGGGAAACATCTAGAGGTATCCACTATCCCTCTACAGAAAGTTGAGGACAGAATAGGTTACCTTCCAGTAACATTGTAACATAGATTTGTTGAGGGCTCTTTAAATATTTAAACTATTAAAAATATTTCATCCATCCAATAAAGTTTCTACTATTCCCGGTCTGATTAAATATATTTGGTAATTGAATATGCATAAATATGAAATACACAAAACTCAACTTTTAAAAAAGTCATTTTACACAGATGTGTTTGTGATTTCCATGACTTCCCTGTCACATGTCTTTGCCCTCTTTTCTGACTATTCTGTCTTACAAATCATTTAAGACTCAATATTTCTGTCAGAAACCTTATTATGTTTCATAGTAAATTTTAAAGGTACACACCAATCATTTATTTTACTGTATGATGTATAAGTCTAAATTTAGGTTTTTTAGCTTTGACTTACATAATATTTTAATTGATTCTTTGAGAACTTCATATATTATATTTTCATCTTATTCAGACCCATTTCCCCATTCCTTCCACCACCTTACTAGACTAAACTCCTATGCATCAAGAGGGTTTTCCTCATTTTTCTATTACTCTTCTACAGCCCCAGTATACCTTCACTAGTGCCCTACAGAAAATGAAAGCACCTAAACTTCTAAAGTTAAAAAATGAATATTAGACAAAGAGTTGGGGAAGTTGGGGGAAGGAAAAATATATTAAAAAAACCTAACATCCATTTAGGAAATTCTCAAAGAACTAATACAAATATTACCTTAAAAAGATCAATCCCCCTTTATGTTTTCAGTTTTTTTTTATTTTCAGTGAAGATTCTTATGAAATAAGGTATATATGTTGTTATTTAGAATATCATTTTATCGTTTTTTTTCTTTTGAATCCCAGAAGCTTCTACTGTTTAATTTTTATATTTATGATTATTTTATGCATGTATGTAAGTGCAGCTGTATTGTGCAGTACCTGCAGAGGAAAGAATAGTGTGTAAAATTCCACTGGAACTGGAATTTTGGATGGTTTTTTAGCTGCCATGTGGGTGCTGGAATTTGAAACCAGGTCCTTTGCAAGAACAGTCAGTGCTCTTAACCACTGAGCCATCTTTCCAGCTCCATTTTTGACTATTCTTGTATGTGTTCTAGAACATTAGTAGCGTGCATTCTGAGTCCCTCTTTCTCTTCCGGGTTATTCTTTCCCGTGGCCTGTGGTGGCTACCTGAATCAGATTCTCACTGGACTTCAGTATATTTTGTCTCAGTTGGGTTATTAACAATGATGTTACTTTCCTGATTATATTTTAGGCCCTGGCAATAGCTGTATTAATAAAATAGCAATGATGGGAGAGAGATGTTCTCAAAAGAAGACATATAACTTAGCATTTGGATGGAAGTTGGAATACAAGGAAATTGAAATGTTTGGCTTTGGTCATTCATTTGGTATTATATAAGCTTCTTTCACATGGTCCTTAACTTAATACTGACTTCCTCAGCTCAGCACATCTCCTTTTTCATCCACTGGCAATGAAAAGAAAACCCATAATCCTTGGTATGACATTTATTTGAACCAAAATATACTTTATCCTTTTCTACCTATATTGGTTTTAATACTACAGCAAAATTAGATATTTCCTTTTTTAAAATAAAGTTTTCTTATTTTTTAAATTTTATTTATTTATTTTTATGTGTATGAATGTACTCTCTGCATGCAGGTTCGTGCATTTGTGTCATGCAATGCTGTGGAGGTCAGAATAGGGCATCGGATTCCCCTGGAACTGGAGTTAAAGATGGTTCCCAGACACCATGTGGGTGCTGGGGATCGAACCTGGGTCCTCTGCAAGAGCAGTCAGCGCTCTTAACCACTAGGCCATCTCTCCAGCCCAGATTTTTCTTTTTTAAATATATTTTATGAATTGTGTGAGACTCTCATGCATGCATACAATATATTTTAATTATGTTCATCCCCAATCCTTCATTTAACCTCTGATAGATCTATTTCACCCCAAACCCCCTCTAAGTATATGTCCTTTTTTCATACTGGACTGAGTCCACATTGTGCTCCCATATACTCAAATATGGAGCATGGCAGACCTACTAGGGTTGACACCCTTAAAGAAAAAAATGATATTCCTACTCCAGAAGTCATCAACTATCAAGAAATTCTAAGCTAGGTGTGGAGGCTCCTAAGTCCCTCCTGCCTTCCAAGCTGGAATGTTGACTGGTTTGATCTTGTGCAGGCAACCACAGCTGCTGTAAGTTCATGAGTACAGAGGTCCTGTCATGTCCAGAGGACTGTGTTTAATTTAAGTCCTTCTTGACCTCTGGCTCTTATAATCTTTTTGCCTCCTCCTCTGAGATGGTCTGTGAGCACTGGAGAAGGGGTTTAGCCTAAAAATACCATAGAATAAACATAACCAAGAAAGTGAAAGGCCTAGACAATTAAAACTCTAAAACACTGAATAAAGAAATTAAATAAGATATCAGAAAATGGGGAGATCTCCTATGTAAATGAATTATTAGGATTAATAATGTGAAAATGGCCATCCCACCAAAGCAGTCTGAATATTGAATGCAATCCCCACCAAAATTCCATCACAAATATTCATATTCGTATAAATTGAAAAAATCTACAATTCATATGGAAACATAATAGCTCAAGCATTTCTGAGCAAAATTCAAGTTACAGTACATAGTCATTGTAGTAACAACACCACGGTATTGTTAAAACAAATAGACATATTGATCAATGCAAAAGAATTGAGGATCTGGATGTAAGTCCATAAACCTACAGGCATCTATTTTTAGCAAAAATGACAAAAATACACACTGAAGAAAAGACAACATTTTAAATAAATGGTGCCTGGAAAACTGGATATTTTCACATAGAAGGATGAAATTTGAATCTTCTTTCTCACCCAGCACACAAATCAAGTTCAGATAAATCAAAGACCTCAGTGTTAGACCTGAAACTCTGAAACTTCTAAAAGAGAGTAGGGAGTAGACATTAGGATATAATCTTAGGTAACCACTTTCTAAATATGATTCAAGTTGCCCAGGTAATCGGTCCAACCATCAACAAACAGGACTTCATAAAATTAAAATGCTTCTGTGCCACAAATGTTACTGCTAATTGAAAGAATAAGTTTCATAAAATGGGAAAATATTAGCTATATGTCTGACAGAATAATAGTTTCTCCATTATACAAAGAACTCAAAGAAATGAAACATCCCCAAAGCCCAATCTAATTAAAATTAGGCTATGGAATTAAACAGAGAGCTCTCAGAAGAAATACAAATGGCTAAGAAATATTTTAAGAATTTGTTCACTCCCTTAGCCATCGGGGAAAAGCAAATTAAAACTACTCTGAGATTTCATCTTACCCCAGTTAGGATGGACACCACCAAAAAAAAGATGAAAATGTTTGCTGGTGGGGTGTGGGGAAGATGTATTCACTGCTGGTTTTAGTACAAACTGGTACAGGCATTATGGAAATCAGTGTGGAGTTTCCTCAAAAACAAAAACAAAAACAAAAAAACAAAACAAAAAACAGATGTACTACATGATTCAGCTGTACCCAAGTACTTGGGCATATTTTCAAAGGACTCTATATCATACTACACAGAAGTTTGTTTATCCATGTTCATTGCTGCTCTATTCACAATAGCCAGGATGTGGAAAAAACTTAGATGCCCATCAAATCTGAAAGGATTTTTTTCCTTTTACTCTTCCATGGGTAGGCATTTTTTAAAATTTACCTCCTATTATCATCTGAGTACTCTTTCACAATATGCCTGGTACTCCTTAGCTTATTGAGATTGTAGCATATTTATTGTAGGTCTCAGCTTAACAACCGTTCTCAACAACAGCTCTTTCCATTCTGCTCCTGTAGTGTCAACAGTTGTGTTGCATCAAAATTAACATAAGAGGCCTAAAAGACAAATTAGAAATGCTTTAATAAGCTACTGCAACATAGCAAGGGATTAATGGATGTAATACAGCTTGAAAAGGTCAGAGAATAGTGGGAATTTCCTTGGAGAATCTGACTTGATTTTGCATTTTCAGTATTATGAGAATGTTTTTGTATACATTGTCCCACTTGGCAGCAGAAACTCATTTATTTAAGGGGACTTTATCAACTTCCCATATGATTTCTTGATGAAGGCATAGACAAATTCCCACATATCAGAAGAGAAAAGAGAGGAAGCCATAGCATAGCCAGTGTCACACAGTAAGTCATCCCATAGTAAGCCATGATAAAATGGAGATTAAGACCTAGCTATTTTGATTCCCATTCTAATTCTATTTCCATTACCTCATGCTTCCCTTTGAGTTATTTATCCTCACCTATGTCACCTTTATGTTTTATCACCTAATCTCTAGGTTATCTAGAGGCATATCCTAGAGGTAGTCCTAGTTATCTGTTTTTTATAACACAGAACTTTTACACTAAATAATAATCTGTAGTTATTGGTTTGCCGATTGATCAATTCTTTAAGCCCTCATTTAGCTTACATATTTGTTTTATAATTATTCATTGGATAATAAATCAGTAAAAAAAGGTCTAAATTGGAGTGATGATCAATATCCATATACCAGTATCAGTAAGCAGAGGGGACCAGTTACTCTTTTTGAAATGTTCAGTCAGATACAGTGCCTTCCTGAGTTCTGTTTCAATTCTATCAGTCCAATTATGACTGACTTCTTGGGTTCATATTGTTTTCTTAAAAGTTAGTTAATGCAATAATATCAGTAACATATGATACTATTTACTATCTTAACAAGAAACAAGCTTCAAATGTTTCAGAACAATATTAGCTGATTGAAAAACATAATGGGGAATCATGTTTAACTCTGTCAAAGAGGCTATTTTCACATTTCCTTTGCCACCTTTGTGTTCTGATAGTGAGGAATTATTTATTTTTATTCATTCTTGGGGGTTCAAGTTTTGGTGAACCATGGACTTAACTGTCAACTTCATTATTAATTATTTGACTTTGGGTGAGTTATTTCATTTCTAAAAAATTTGACTTGCTAGTAATTGAAGGTAAATTTTCTAACCTTGTTAGGCCACTGCTGTGGGAGAAAGAAATATTTATATATATATATTATATATATATATATATGTATGAAAATTTTTTCTATCCTATGTGGCACCTGTTAGATGTGGAGGACATCTTATTGATGGCAATCTACATTATGTGTATGGATTGCTACAGGTTGTGTTTTATCATTATGTCCTTTTGATATATTCTCTTTTTTTGTCTTTTTGAGAGAGGGTCTCCCTTTAGTCCCAGCTGGCCTGGAGCGCACTATGTAGACCAGACGGGCCTTGAACTCACAGAGATCTGCCTGCCTCTGCCTCCCAAGTGCAAGGATTAAAGATGTGCGCTACCACACCTGACCTTTTGATATGTTCTTAATACTGCATCTGAGCATGTTTGTGGCCTAGAGGATGTGGATGGTGAAAGGACATGAAAACACTTTTTCTCAATGTTTCTTCGCCATGCATTGAGCCACTTCAGTTTTAAAATACATTAGAAGGAAAAGAAATAATAAGAATTGCCATATATGAGGCAATGTGACAAAAATGAAACCAAACTGGGAGAAAAAAGTGTAAGTAGGTAAAAAAATTCTTTTTATGAGCTAAAGGCAAGGACAAGCATGCTTTATGCATCTAATACAATTATCAATATATAGTAACACACTGATTCATGAACAAATTTAATCTTGGCTGTGTGAAAATAAATCTTGAGAGAGATAATTTCTATGGAAGTCTTTTATAATGTTACTTATTATTATTCATCACCCACTATCTTTTCCAATTCCCATGTAGGGTCACTCAACACATCTCACTCTCAACCTCATGTCCTTTTTTATTTATTGAATTTTTATGTGTTTCATACATAATATTTCAGTCAGTCTTAATCTCCATTATATCCTCTTCTCCGTTGGCACCCTCTCTCACTTCCCCGGCCCCTGGAGTTTACACCTTCTGTTATTTGTGCAAGAGTCCATTGTGCCAAATTACTCTCCCTACTCACTCCTCAGTGCCAGATCCTCCCCTGAACTCTAGTCAGCCTATGCAGAGTCTCTTTTCTAAAGAAGGCCAGGTCTTCCTCACTTGACCACCAACTGTTGCTAATATTTCCTCAGCCAAAGTTCGGCTCTGCTACCAATTTAAACAGTTCTGTGCTGGGGTTTTTCCAGCATGGGTCTTGTGCATGCTGATCCTATTGCTATAGGTTCATATGAACTGGGTCCTAGGAGCTTGTAGGATTCATTTCCATTTGGTCTTGCACAACCTACCTGGCTCTTAAAATCTTTCTTTCCCCTTTTCTGTAATGTTCCCTGAGCCCTGAGTCAGTGAAGCTGAATATATCTTATCCATCACCCATGTAGACTAACCCAACATATATCATTCTCAATCTCATGTCTCTTTTAATTTTTTCTTTTGATATTTCCTTTTTTATTTATTTTTATTTTTCTGAGAATTTGAAACATGAATATTGAATGTACATGATTTCAACCCTCCCTCTCCATCGTCCAAGTCTTCCAATAACCTCCACACCCTCTTAATTTTTGTGCTCTTCTTTGATTATTGTTACACATACACACACATACACACACATACACACACACTGAGAACACACGGAGTCCATTTAGTGTTGCTCATGTATACATGTGTTAAGGACTGACCACTTGGGGTTAGACAATCTATTATGGAGCTAGTCCCTGGAGAAAACAGATACCCAGTCCCTCAGCAACCATTGACTGCCTGCAGCTCTTCTCTAGGGGGTGAGACCCTGTGAAATTTCCCCCATCCATATTGGCATTTCAACTGTGTCATTCTGCCAGCCGTGTTTAGGAAACCATACTGTGGAAAATTTGAGGTGTAGCTTCTGCTTCATCACAAGAGTTTATTATATAATAGCAGACATCCTGGTCCTCTGGCACTTACAATTTTTTCTGCCTCCTCTTTTGTGATGTTCTCTGAACCGTAGGTATAGGAGTTACCTTGTAGATGTATTAGTTGTGGCTCGACAACACACAATTCCTTATTCTCTGTATTTTCATCAATTGTGGAACTTTGTGAAGTCTCCATCTGTTCCAAAAAGAAGCTTATTGGGTGAATGGTGAACACTGGCTAGGGAATAGAAAAGTAAGTATTTAGCATATAGATAGAAATTACATTGGTTTAGGAACATGGCACTAGTAGGTTCTCTTCTAAGATCTATGATATCTCCAGCCATGGGCACTTGGCTATGTTTACAGTATCCCTATTGAAAGGAATTTAAGTTCAAGTTAGATTAGAAAGCTGTTGATTACTCAAAAAACAAAGTGCCACTATTGCACCAATATCGATATTTTGGCTAAGCCATTCATTGCTGTTCAGAGGCTTTTACAATTGATTAAGATCATTGATTTAACGAGGGGCATGGTGGTGCACGCCTTTAATCCTAGCACTTGGGAGGCAAAAGCAGGCAGATCCTTGTGAGTTCAAGGCCAGCCTTGTCTACAGACTGAGTTCCAGGATAGCTGGGGCAGGCAGATCCTTGTGAGTTCAAGGCCAGCCTTGTCTACAGACTGAGTTCCAGGATAGCTGGGGCTACAGGGAGACCCTGTCTCAAAAACACCAAAAAAAAAAAAAAAAAAAAAAAAAAAAAGATCATTGATTTGTTTTTCTCCCTTGGTAGCTTGTATAGTGCCTTCTGATTCTGAGAGCTAGTCTTCAGGAAGGAGGTTTCTAAGTCAGATCCAGCTTAATTTTTTCAAGTCTTGGTTTGAGGTATGTGGTATCTTCAGCAATACGGTCTTACCTTCAAGATTTGTGAGGCAATCAAGGGCTGTGGAACTAGGCTACATTATCTGGGGAGTCTCTTGAACTATCCTGACCATTAGCAAAGAAGGTTTCCCTTGTCTGGCACTGGATATTTTGTTAGAACATTTTATACTATACTCAGGCACATGTATATGTGTTTGTGATTTAAGTATGCTTACAAAATAGCTCATTTCCCTATGATTTTTGACTTCATTAGGATTATTTATCTCTCTCTCCTTCTCTATTACCCTGCCTTCCTACTTAAAGTCTCCCTCTCCCATTTTCCCATTTCCTGCTTGATAGTGCCCGTATCCTACTGTCACACTCTCTTGAGCTCCTTCTTCCTCTGTACCCTATGGTCTGTTACTACTCTCAAGACTTTTGTGGTTACTTCAGGTTTTATTGTTTTAATGGGTCTGAGTTGCCTCACTTAATATAATGTTTTCCAGTTCCTATCCATTTACACAAATTTCATGATTTCATTTTTATTTACAACTGAATAGAAGCCCACTGAGTCTATATACCACATTTTCATAGAAGGAAGTTTTAAGTTCTCCTTGTCTTTTTACTGTTGTTCTTTTAGCTTTGTTCTTCTGAGAAGGTCCAATAGATTTCTGGTGTGAATCTATCTGGATCCAGGCTTGCTTGAGTTGGAAGGCTTTGTATAGCAGTTTCACCTTCCTATTTCTTATGGATGTATTTAGGATGCTGATCTCTGCTTTACTAAGCTTTGCTAATTTAGATGAATCTAGAAATACTTCCACTTCTTTTGGGTTTTCTAACTGAATGAAATATAGGTTTTTAAAGCATTCCCTTCTAATTTTCTGTCTTTCCTTGGTGCCTGTTTTAATGTTTCCCAATTCATTTCTGATTCTGTTTATTTGGGTCTGCTCTGTCTTTTGATTAATTGGGCTAAAGGAGCTGTGAGGTTCATTTGTTTTCAAAGAACCAGCTTTTATATTAATTGATTCTTTGAATTATTTTCTTTGTTTTGAATTCATTGATTTTTATGCTGATTTTTATTCCATCTACTGGATTTGAGTGTGATTTGTTATTCTTTTTCCAGGTTTTTAGTTGCATCATTAAGTCATTTATTCAGGCTCTTTCTGATTTTTAATATAGGCGTTTAAAGCTATAAATTTCTCTCTTAGTACTGTTTTTAGAGTGTCCCAAAGGTTTTGTTGTTTTCATTTTTATGAAATTGCTGGAGTCTTAAAACTTCTTTCCTGATTTCTTCTTTGCCTATTCATCATCACCTACTGTGTTGTTTACTATTCCTGAGTTTATGTCATAACGAGATATTCCTTTGCTCTTGATTTTAAGCTTAATTTCATTATGATCACATATGATATGCAGAGTTTTTTCAATTTTTATGTATTTCTTGAGTTCTTGGTTAAGCTTTGTCGGTTTCCAGGATTTCAAATATTCATCCATTTCTCTTAGGTTTTCAAATTTAGTGGAGTATAGGTTTTTGAAGCATTCCCATATGATTATCTGGATCTTTTCTTTGTCTGTTGTGATGTTTCCCCTTTCATCATGAATACTATTGATTTGGAATTGCTCTTTCATTTTTTGGTTAACTGGGCTAGAGTTCTGTCATTATGGGTTGCTGAGTAGAATATGTATTCTTTGATGTTTGGGTGGAAAATTCTATAGCTATCTGTTCAGTACATTTGCTGTATGATGTCATTTAATGCAGATGTTTCTGTTTATTGTTTGTTCAAATGACCAGTCTGTTGGAAAAATGGGGTTTTTAAGAATATATACTATTACTGAATTTGAGTTAATCTGTTTTTGAATTCCAACAATACTATTTTGTTTGGTCTTTTTGAGACAGGGTCCCCTGTAGCTCCAGCTGTCCTGGAATTCATTATGTAGACCAGGCTGGCCTTGAACTCACACATATCTGCCTCCCTCTGCCTCTTGAGTGCTTGGATTAAAGGTGTGTACCACTACCACCACCACGCCTGACAATAACATTCTTTTATTAACCAAGAAGAGATTGACAGTTCAAACAGACACATAATATTTGAGGAAATTGAGGATGTAGTACAAAATCTCCCAACTAAAAAAAGCCTGGGTCCAGATGGATTCACAGCAGAATTCTATAAAACATTTAAAGAGGTCCTACAACCATTACTACTCAATCTGGTCAGCAGGATACAAACAGAGCGAATTCTCCCAAATTCCTTCTATGAAGCCAGCATCACCCTGATAACAAAACCAGGCAAAAATACAACCGAAAAAGAAAGCTATAGACCCATCTCATTAATGAGCATACATGCAAAAGTTCTCAACAAAATTGCATACAGACCCACATCAAAAAGATTATCCATCATGATCAAGTTGGATTCATGTCAGAGATGCAAGGATGGTTCAACATACATAAATCAATAAATAACATAAAGCATATAAATGGACTGGAAGACAAAAAACACTATCATCTCAATTGATGCAGAAAAAGCCTTTGACAAGATCCAGCATCCCTTAATGTTTAAATTCCTAGAGGGAATCGGACTGAAGGGAACATTCCTCAACATGATCAAAGACATATCTAGCAAACCCACTGCCAACATCATCCTAAATGGCGAAGAATTGGAACCATTTCCCTTAAAGGTAGGAACCTGGCAAGGCTTCCCCTTATTGACACTCTTCGTTAGCATAGTGCTTGAAATGCTTGCTAGGGCAATAAGACAAGAGAAGGAAATTAAAGGAGTACTAATTAGAAAAGAATAAGTTAAGCTATCCCTTTTTGCAGATAATATGATAGTTTACCTAATAGATGCTAAAAACTCCACCAGAAAACTTCTAGAAATGAGTAAGAGTTTCATTAAAGTGGCAGGATACAAAATTAACCTGAAAAAATCATTAGCCTTTCTTTACACCAAAAATAAACAAGTGGAAAAGGATTATAAGAAGACCTTCCCACTCACAATAACCTCAAAAATAATAAAATTCCTGGAACAAACCTAACCAAACATACCAAAGATCTCTATAACCAAAAATTTAAACCCCTGAAGGAAGGGATTGAAAATGACATCAAAAGGTGGAAAGATCTCCCGTTCATGGATTGGAAAACTTAATGTAGTGAAAATGTGCATTTTACCCAAATTGATATACAGATTCAATGCAACCACAATAAAAATCCCCATGAGCTTCTTCACAGACTTGGAAAAAAAATCCTTAAATTCATATGGAAAAACAAAAGACTCCAAATAGCTAAAGCAACTTGGAGTGAAAAATGCAATACAGGGGGGATTGCTCTACCAGACTTCAAACTATATTACAGGGCTATAGTCATAAAGACAGCCTGGTACTGGCACAAAAACAGACCCGGTGACCAATGGAACAAAATTGAAGATCCAAACTTGAGCTCAAATAATTTCAGCCACCTCATATTTGACAAAGGGGCAAAAAAAAAAAACCTCAATGGAGGAAGGATAGCATCTTCAGCAAATGGTTCTGGCAAAAGTGGATCACCATTTGTAGAAGAACAAAATTAAACCCTTATCTCTCACCCTGTACAAAAATCAACTCCAAGTGGATAAAAAAATCTCAATGTAAAACCCAAAACCCTGAAGGTGATAGAAGAAAAAGTTGGTAACAAAATACAAGACATAGGTGTAGGAAAAAACTTTCTAAATTAGGCAGCAGCTGCACAGGAAATAAGGTTAACAGTTGACAAATGGGACCTCATCAAAATCAAAATCTTCTGTACAGTGAAAGAAACAATTCAGGAAGTGAAGAAAAAAACGAGAGTATGAGGTTATCTTCACCAGTGATTCATCTGACAGAGCATTAAGATCAAGAATATATAGACTACTCAAAAAACAAAGAAATAAGAAAACAAATGACCTAATCAAAAGATGGAGTAAAGAACAGAACAGAGACTTCACCAGTGAGGAAGTAAAGATGGCTGAGAAGCATCTTTAAAAGTGTTTATTTAAAAAAATTAAAAATTATATTTAAAAAAGTGTTCAACATCATTAATAATTAAGGAAATGCAAATTAAAACCACTTTAAGATATCATCTTACTCCAATAAGACTGGCTAGGATCAAGAAAACAAATGATACCAAGTACTGGAGCGGCTGTGGGGAAAGGGGAACACTCATCCATTGCTGGTGGGAATGCAAACTTGTACAGCCACTATGGAAAACAGTGTGGAGAACCCTTGGAAGACTCAAAATGAGCTTACCACCTGACCCAGTAATACCACTCCTGGGTATATACCCACAAAACTCATCTTATTGCAGAGATACATGCACAGCTATATTTATTGCAGCTCTGTTCACAATAGCAAAAAGCTGTAACCAACCCAAACGTCCCTCAACTGACGAGTGGATAGAGAAAATGTGGTACATCTACACAATAGACTTCTATGCAGCAGTAAAAAAGACAACATCATGAAGTTTGCAGGTAAATGGATGGAACTAGAAGATATTATGTTAAGTAAAGTAACACAGTCCCAGAAAAACAAACAATGAATGGTACCCATCATCAGTGGTTTCTAGCACCAATAACCCACTTGTAAATATTTCTTGTGGGGAGTGATGCATATTGGAAAGAACAACAACACCAGCAACAACAGAAAAGACTGCATCAAAGAACTGACTGAAACGGTGAATCCGGTGGGGTGGGAGGGTTGGGAGGGAGACACTATATTCGATTAATGTATATTTAATTGATGTGAGTTTAACAGGTATCCAAATTTTCCTAAACTTCGTCTACATATTATATGGTATTTTAGGACTTAGTAAAATGAAATGTCTATAGTAAACAACATTGGTTAAAAGGTTTTAATAGAAATGGTAATATATTTAAGCTAATTGGAAATATAAATTGTTGTCCACATTTGTTTTACTTATAATTTGTATAACAACAGCTTTGAGGTTAATGTATACAAATGTTCTCTATAATTTTTGTGTTGTACAATATCATCTTGTAACATTTTCTTTTACCTGTAGGATAATTTTACTAAAGGAATTAAATTTGCTTCCCAAATTAACAACATACAGTCAATGATAAACAGCTTGGGTAAATTTAATGAAAACTTACACCTTGATTCCTGCCTATAGGTATGTGTGCTATAACAGCCTTTTTGAGATTCATGGGTCAAAAATAAAAACCTAAAATAAAAAAGTGGGATACAGTTATATATTAAACCTTTTGTTAAATTTTTCAATTTAAATCTTAAAACTATGGGAAAAGATTTGCATGCTCCCACAGGTCAAAATGTCACCAACTTAATGGCTGAGAAAGAAAAGATACAGCTTTGCATTGTGCAGAATGTACCAAGAAATACCAGCAGAAAAGTTGCCCCAGCTAAACATTAAAATGAAGAAAAGCCTCAGACTCCTACAGGCATCAAACATCTCTGTGGATCCTATTTGTAACAACTGTTTATAATGTGTTCTAATGAACTTTACCTTCCAGGTGCTGCAAAGTTTTAATATGAGAGATTTTCCTACCTCCTTTTCATAGAACAAAGAAAAACATGATGGTAATGAAGTCATTCCCTAATTGCAAATTAGAGCCAACTGTTATAGAGGTAATCTCTTATAAAACTGGTATAACTGCTTTCTTTAATTGACTGATAGACATAGGAACTGTGAAAGAACAATGCTCTATTCAGAGCCAAATATAATACTAAAGTCTTTATAAGCTGTGTAATTAAGCAAAATATATTAATACAGTAGAGCTCTGATAACAGCAATGGATTATTCTGCCAAGGAGATGTTGGCTAGGTGATCCAAGCCCCCCAAAAGATAAAGGCTTTTGCCTGTAAACTGGGATACCTGCAAGAAGAGAGGTGGTAATGCCCTGCTATCATGAAGGGTGCTTGTACTCACAAATTATCACTTATTGTTAAAAAAATGAAAACAAAACAAAACAAAACAAAAAACAGAGAAAGATGCAGAAAAGTTACAGCAGAATGCATGATCTGGGATGGAAAAGCTGGGTTCTACCTCATTGAACCAATGGTATGCAGTCCAGATGGAGACAGTCTGAATGGGCATGGTAAATACTTTTAGCTTGTTTCCTTTTTATAGGTATGTGGGACAACTCCTGCCTTCTGGAAAACCACAAATCAGGATATGGAGGTCTGGAAACCAACAGAGGTTGCTCTGATTGTAGTGACATTGCAAAAACAGAAGATGAAGGAATACACCAGCTCCCTCCAGGATACAATTTTGCCTTATGGTTAAATAAAAAACATTGATGGATAAAGGCTTCAGTGCCCTCTGTGGGCTGCTCTACAAGGAGCTGTTGGCCAAGGAGACTTTAAAAACCCCCAAACAAAGAGCATTTGCCTATAACTTTAGATATACACAAGAAATGGACAGTAAGACCCAACTGCTGAAGATACAACATGATATGAGCATGAGAAAATAAATACGCTTGAGACATTACATTGCAAATCCACAGCTGACCTTCATTGTGTTGGAGAGCTCTGTGCAAACCACTGGAAAGAAATGGTCTCTGAACTTTTTCTATAGATCTCAGGTGCTGCACTTTTACATGCCAAAAAAGATGTAGTTAGTGCAGTAGTGTCAACCTGGTACATATACACCCAGAAAAAAAATCTCAATTCAACCTATGCCCCGCTCCCTGGGATGGGGTGTGGAATAGGACACACAGCTGATACTGCAGTCTTAGCACCCCCTAATGTCAGAGACTTTATAGGTCACATTAGAAAGCTATTGCCATTCCATTTTGAAAGAGCTATAATGCCCAGAGTAAGATACTATCCAAGCATATGTGTTTGTGCCCATAGCACTACTTGTTATAATGGTTAATATTTGTTACTATTTGCCTTTTATTACTAGAATTAACAGGAGACTTCTAAACAAGCCACCAGTCAGTTGCAAACAGAACTTTGATAGACCCAAGAGTTTGATGTATCACCTCAGAGAAAAAAAAATGGATCTTCTATCTCACACTCTCTCTTGCCCTCCTCTCTAAAGCCCAGGGACTCTCAAGGAACAGGTTGGCACATCAGATTGTAAAAGCAAAGGTGTGGTGAATTGTGAGATCACAGCAAAAATGGACTAGACCTTTATTTGATCAGCATGTTTGTGTAAGCAAACCTCTTTAACTGGACTTGGGGACCCTGGTTTATAGGGACACTCCTTTTGTTCTTTGCTTATGTTTATTAACTGGTAAAATTTGAAATTTACAAATTTACAGATTTGTAAATCTGCTTTTATTTTGATAAACTTTCCTTTATATGTGATTTATGGGTTTTCTCTTGCAGCTTTCAGCACTTTATCTTTGTTTTGTATATTTAGTGTTTTTACTATCATATGTTGTGGTGTATTTCTTTTCTGGTCCTATTTATTTACTGTTCTTTGCACTTCTTAAAACTTAAGGATATGTCTTTCCTTAATTTAGGGACATTTTCTCCCATAAATATGCTGAAGATTTGGCCTATGCCATTGAACTTGGACTTTTATTTCTTCTGTGCCTATACTATTAGGTTTATTCTTTTCATGGTGTTCCAATATTGGTGCATATTCCTTTTCTAGGGTACTTTCATTTTGTCTATATTCTACAATTCCCAATCTCTTGATTCTCATCTCCCCATAGTGGACTGTTTCTAGTTTCCTGAATTCCATATTTACTTCAAGTTAACCACACAAAATAAGTGGTTTAAAGCTAGGATTCTCATATGAGAGAGCACATTAGCCATTTTTCTTTCTGGACCTGGGCTTCTTCACACAATATAATATTTTCTAGTTCCATCTGTTTAGCTTCAATTTCCTGATTTCATTTTTCTTTAAAAACTGAATAATAAGGGGCTGGAGAAACAGCCTAGTGGTTAAGAGCACTGACTGTTCTTGCAGAGGACCTGGGTTCTATTCCCAGCACCCACGTGGTGGCTGAGAGCTGTCTTTAACTCCAGTTCCAGGGGAATCTGTCTGACCTCCGTGGCATTGCATGACACAGGTGCACAGACCTACATGCAGACAGTATATTCATACAATAAAAATAAATAAAATTAAAAACTGAGTAATGCTACATTTTGTATATGCAGAGTACATCATCTATCTTTCCTATATATCAGTTGATGGACATTGAAGTTGATTCCATTCCCCAGCTCTCTTGGATAGAGCAGCAATGACCATGGATATGCATGCTAGTATGTCTGTGGTAGAATATAAAGTATTTTGGGGTATATACCCAGATTGGTAGAGTGGGGCTATGTGGTAGTTCTACTTTTATATTTTTTTGTAAACCTCCGGAGTTATTTCCAAAGTAGACACACAAGTTACATTACGATCAAAAGTGCATAAAGATTTTGCTTTCTTCATATCCACTCCAGCATTTGCTGTTAATTGTTCTACTGATAATGACCATTCTGATGGTGAGACCACATCTTAAAATATTTTTCACCGGGTGTCGTGGCACACGCCTTTAATCCCAGCACTCGGGAGGCAGAGGCAGGCAGATCTCTGTGAGTTCAAGGCCAGCATGGTCTACAGAGTGAGCTCCAGACCAGCTGGGATTAAGGGTGACCCCATCTCAAAAATACCAAAAAAAAAACCTTTTTACTTGCATTTTCCTGAGAGTCAAGAATGATGAACACAGCCAGGTTTGGTGATGCACACCTTTAATCCTAGCACTTGGGAGGCAGGATCTTTGTGAGTTCAAGGCCAGCCTGGTCTACAGAGTGAGTTCCAGTACAGCTGGGGCTACAGGGAGACCCTGTCTCGAAAAGACCAAAAAAAAATAATATTGAACACTTACATTTTTTTTATTTTATATTACTTTGTACTCCCATACATAAATGAAATTTGTATGCATTTAGATCATATTCGCCCCCTACTTTCCCCTCCAAATCCTCCCAGTCCACGCCCCCTCCTCCTTCCAACTTCATGTTTTTTTTTTATAACTAAACCTCTGAGTATAATTAGCGCTGTTCACATGCACATGGGTAAAACCATCCACTGGAACACGGGCAGTCTACCATGGGTCACACTGCTGAAGAAAACTGACTCTCCTTCTCTCAGCAGATATGTATAACTTCTTTTGAGAATTCTCTGCATTGTTCCATAGTCCATTTTTAAATAGGGTTTCTTTTTTGTTTTCACAATGCTTAGCTTTTTCAGTTCTGTGTATTTTCTAGAAACTAATCCTCTGTCAGATGTCTAACTGGCAAAGATTTTCTACCACTATACTTGCTGCCTCTTCACTTAATAGGTTTATTTTTGGTGTACAGAAACTTTTTAGTTCCCTGAGATGCCTTTTCTCAATTGTTGGTCTTATTTCCTGCACTCCCAGAGTCCTATTCAGAAAGTGGTTACCTGTGCCTATAGTTTAAAGCATACTCTCACCTGTAGCATTTTCAGGCTATTGGGACTATATTCTATTATTGGTAATTTTTGTCTTCATATTCATTATCTTTGACTTTGTTTATAAATTTACTGATTAATTAATTTTAAAATTTTGACTAGGTTGCTAAAGACAGAGCATTTGAATAATTCATGCGTACAAACAAAAATGAAAAGAATGAAGAGAAAGAGGAGGAGAAGGAGGAGGAGGAGGAGGAGGAAGAGGAGGAAAAGAGAATAGGAGAAAGAAGGTAAATGTCAAGAAAAGGATACAAGAAAAGAAAGTCACATGAGGAAGCCAGAAATAAAATGGTAAATGGAAACTAATGAAACAGCAATTCCTACACAATAACTTGGAGGCCCAACAAACATTGATCTAGCAAAATGGCAGTAATAACTTAATGAGAACTGAAATCATTTTCAATTCTTTTAAGACTGGCTTGTGGCATGTGACTTTTTCTTCAATAGCTCTGAATTTGATACCATTGGGCACATATTGGTATTTGAATTTGTCTGATAGGAGTAAGACTGCTGCTAAAGAAAGAACACTGGCTTGGTATATCAAAATATACTGCATGGTTTCCTACACTTTTGCTGAGACCTGACACAAATCACTAGCTCTTTCTGGGCCTCAAATTCCTCTTTTGCTAAATGAGGTGTTGAAATTTATGATCTCTGGTTTCCTGTTTTATTTCTGCCATTCAGTCGTTCTAAAAATGGATATCAGGTTTTCTCAGCAAACTCCAGGCACAATGATGCAAGTGTGATAGGGGGAGGGGAGAACAGTTCATAAAGCATGAAGCCTCTGGGGGTAGAGGAAGGAAAGCAACAAAAGGCTAGGATTTCTAAGAAGTGAAATGAAGGAATGATGTTTTATGGCTCCTGAATCCCTAGTTAGGTCCCCTCTTCTTTGTTTATCTGGAGCAATGTAGACAAGAAGGAACTGTACTTTGGCTAGAGAGGAGAGAAGCAGGAACAGATCCAACTCTAATTTAACTTTGAAACAGGAAAGGCCTATACTTTCCTTCTTCTCTTATGAGAAGTTTCTATTTCAAATGGCTCCAAATTTCTAATGAAAAAAGGCAGGACGTAAATCAACACACACTACAATTTCATTTTTGTTTATTCAAGTATTGGGAAGAAAATGTACCAAAGTAAAAATAGTAGTTACCTCAAAACAATTTTTCTGCTATTATACAGTTTTCTAACTAAAAATGTATATCTCTTAGCTAGATAGGTTGGCACATGACTGTAATCCCAACATTAGGGAGACTTTTCTTAAGGGAGTACATTCCAATCATCTCTTCTAGCTCTTTTGAAATAGGGAATGTCACTATTATTAACTTAATCACCCTGCACAGCAGACAAGAGAACTTATTCAAGTACAACATTATAAGTTTTTTGAGGTAGGATTTAACTATGTAGCTCTGGCTGCCTGGTTGCATTATGTACACCAGGCTGGCCTGGAAATCACAGAGGTCTGCCTGTCTCTGCCTCTTGAGTCCTAGAATTAAAGGTGTGTGTCATTATGTCTGGTCATATTAAATCTTTTTTTTTTTTTTGGTTGTTTTGTTTTTCAGATAGCCTCATCTGTCTTGGAACTTGCCATGTAGAACAAGCTGGCCTTAATATCAGAGAGGTCAGCCTACCCCTGCCTCACAAGTAGTGGGATTAAAGGCATGTTATAACACTCCAGCCCCCATACTTTAACCTTTAACCAAACTCCTACCATCCTCTCAGTTTTGTTCTCTTTTTTGTCTCATAACTGCCATTCTACTTTCATTATTTAATGTATCATGATTGGAATTTCCACATCTGGTTGAGATTCTTGTACATTTTGGTTTTCTGGCTGAGGTCCACTTTCTTAGTACGGTACAGCCCATAGTGGGCTGGCCTCTCATTCATCAATACCAATCAAGAAAATGTCCCACAGACATGCTCATAGGCCAATCTGTTGGAAGGACTTCTTCAACTGAGGTTTCTCTCTTCCCAGGTATGTCAAGTTTAGCTAAGGGGATAAAATCCACTTCCAGTGTGGGATGCTTTTACCTTCCCACTCTTAGCTCCTTGCAGTGAGGGCATTTACTTTGTTGATGCTGCTGCCACCATCCTTCACTAATATTGAAATCCAGCCTCTTCATTCTTTCAATATGCACTGAAGACGAGTGGCTCTCAAGGGATCTAGTAGGCATTTAGCACCACATTGGAATTGCTGAGGTATCAAGCTTTATAGACTAAGTAATTACCAGGATTTCAGCCTGTCCAGCATGCAGATAGCCATTTGTATACTAGCCAGCCTGCATTATGGAAACAAATCTAACACATCCCTCTTCTAATCCTGATCCCCCAGAGAACTGTGACTAATATGACTAATAAAAGGTCCCAGTTAATTCATTTGATTTGCATAAACAAGAATATAGTTAAAACCTAAGGTATTTTCAAATTGTTGCAAAAATTTCATAAGGTGGAAGTACCAGCCATGTTAAAGTTTATAGTTTAGTAGCATAAAGTAAGATGCTCCTTCACTTATATTTCTTAATTTTTTTATTAAACTTTTGTACATTTCATACATTTCTTAATCAAATTTAGACTCATTCCCCATTCCATTCCCCCACCCCACCAGAGCTCATGCATTCTGCCATATATGTCTTGCATTTTTTTCTCAGGTTTTTTTTTAAATTTTAAGATGCAGAAGCTTACTGTTTGGGGCAGAAGTTTACTGTTTCAGTCAGTTCCTTCAACAAGTCATTTTTGTTGTTGTTATACCCTTTAATTTTATATTACTCCAAAATATGCATATATACATTCCACACATATACCAAAATGAAAGAGTATATAAGGATTTGGTGCTAGGATCCGCAGAGGAGGGCCAGCTTATGTCATTTGTATTCCTGGGACTGTGTTACCTCACTTAGCATAAGAGCATCTAGTTCCATCCATTTACCTGCAAATTCCATGATGTCTTCTTTCTTTAACACTGCATTGAACTCCATTGTGTACATGTACCACATTTTCTTTATCCACTCATCAGCTGAAGGACACTTGGCTTGCTTCCAGTGGTTCGCTATTGTGAAGAGAGTTGCAATAATCATGGCTGTGCATGTATTTCTGCAACTGGATGAATCCTGTGGTTATATACCCAAGAGTGTATGACTGGGTTGGGTGGTAGGTTCATTTTGAGTCTTTTAAGAGTACTCCACACTGCTTTCCATAGGAGTTGGATGAATTTGCATTCCCACCAGCAGTCAAAGAGTGTTCCCTTTTCCCAATGACCTTTCCAGCATTTGATATCTTTTATTTTTTTATCATAGCCAGTCTTTTTTTAATTGATGTTTTGCATATTTCATAAATCTTTTCTTAGTCCAATTTAGACACATTCCACTTTCCATGTCCCCCTCTCCACCCCAGTTCATACATGTCTTGCATCTTTTTCTCAGTCTTTTTAAAGCTTTTCTCTGCCAAGGTTTATTGTTTTGTGCAGAAATAAACTGTTTCAGTCAGTTCTTTGACCCAGACCTTTTGTTATTTCCTCCAACTTGTATTGCTTCAAAATATGCACATATGGTATTAAAACATACCAAAATTATGATGTCTGAAAGTAAACTTATATAAATTCCAAAATATGTTTAGGAATTCAAATTTTTTTCCTTTAATTTTAAATTATTCTAAAATATGAATACATACCCTCCACCCATGTACTGCAATTACAAAGTCTGAAAATAAGTGGTAAGTTAATTCTAGAGCCATTTAAGGGATTCACATTATAACAGGACAGTTGCTTTCAGATAAAAAAATATAACATTAACATTTCTCAGCTTTTCTTTCAATTGAGGATTTGGTGCTAGCATCCACAAATGAGGGATATCATTTGTCCTCTGTTTTTCTGGGATTGTGTTACTCAGCATAATGGATTTGAGTTCCATCCATTTACCTGTGAAGTTCATGATGTCATCTTTCTTTACTGTTGAATATAACTCCATTGTGTAGACATACCACATTTTCATTTTCCACTTGTCAGTTGAGGAACGTTTGGGTTGGTTCCAGCTCTTTGCTATTGTGAAGAGAGCTGCAATAAACATAGATGTGCATGTATCTTTGTGGTAGGATGAGTCTTATGGGTATATATCCAAGAGTAGGTCAGGTGGTAGGCTCATTTTGAGTCTTAAGGGTTCTCCACACTGCTTTCCATGGTGGTTTTATGAGTTTACACTCCCACCAGCAGTGGATGAGTGTTCCCCTTTCCCCACAAACTATCCAGCATTTGGTATCTTTTGCTTTCTTGATCTTAGTCTTATCAGAGTGAGATGATATCTTAAAATGGGTTTAATTTGAATTTCCGTAATTATTAATGATGTTGAACATTTTTTAAGATGTTTCTCAGTCATCTTTACTTCATCACTAGTGAAGTCTCTGTTCAGCTCTTTACTCCATCTTTTGAGTGGGTCCTTTGTTTTCTTACTTGTTTCATGAGTAGTTTACATATTCTGGATGTTAATGCTCTGTTAGATGTAAAGGTTTCCTCCCACTCTGTGGGTTTTCTCTTCACATCATTGATTGTTTCTTCTGCTGTACAGAAGCTTTTGAGTTTGATGAGGCCCCACTTGTCAGCTGTTGACCTTATTTCCTTCGTGGCTGCTGTTTAATTTAGAAAGACTTTTTCCTACTATTATGTCTTGTAGGTTGCTGTCAACGATTTTTTTCTATCACATTCAGAGTTTCCATTTCACGTTGAGGTCTTTGATCAATTTGGAGTTGATTTTTTGTACAGGGTGAGAGGTAGGAGTTTAACTTTGTTCTTCCTCAAATGGTGATCCAGTCTTGCCAGCAAAATTTGCTGAGGATGCTATCTTTCCTCCATTGAGTATTTTTGGCCCCTTTGTCAAATATAGTTTGAAGTCTAGTAAAGTGATCCCTCCTGTATTGCATTTTTCACTCAGGGTTGCTTTAGCTATTCAAGGTTTTTTGCTTTTCCACATGAACTTAAGGATTTTTTTCCAAGTCTTTGAGGAAACTCAGGGGGGCATTACATGGGATAGCATTGAACCTGTATATTAATTTGGGTAGAATGGACATTTTTACTATATTGATTTTTCCAGTCCATAAGCATGGGAGGTCTTTTTATCTTTGAATGTCATCTTCAATCTCCTTCTTTAGGGGTTTAAAAATATTTTTTGGAGAGATCTTGGTGTCTTTGGTAAGGTTTGGTCTTAGGTATTTTGTTTATTTTTTGAGGCTATTGCGAGTGGGAAGTTCTCCTTATATTCCTCTCCAGTTGTTTGTTGTTGGTGTAAAGAAAAGCTACTGATTTTTCTAAGTTAATTTTGTATTCCACCTTTTACTGAAACTCTTAATAGTTTCTAGGAGTTTGATGGTGGAGTTTTTAGCATCCCTTAGGTGAACTATCATATCATCTGCAAAAAGGGATAGGTTGAATTTTTCTTTTCCAATGATTACTAATTTAATTTCCCTTTCTTGCCTTACTGCCCTAGCAAGTGTTTAAAGCACTATGTTGAAGAGCAGTGGTGATAGGGGGTAGCCTTGCTGGGTTTCCACCGTTAGGTGGAAAGCTTCTAATTTTTCTCCATTTAGGATGATGTTGGCAGTGGGTTTGTTGTATATGGCTTTGGCTATGTTGAGGAATGTTCCCTCCAGTCCACACTCTAGAACTTTAAACATGAAGGGACGCTGGATCCTGACAAAGGCCTTTTCTGCATCAATTGAGATGACTGTGTGTATTTTGTCTTTCAGTCCATTTATGTGTTTTATGATATTAATTGATTTACATATGTTGAACCATCCCTGCATTACTGGTATGAATCAAACTTGGTGATGATGGGTGATGATCTTCTTAATTTTGGTCCGTATGGAATTTGCAAGTATTTTGTTGAGAATTTTTGCATCTGTGTTCATTAATGAGATGGGTATATGGTTTTTTTTTTTTGGTCGCATCTTTGCCTGGTTTTGGTATTAGAGTGATGCTGGCTTCATAGAAGTAATTTGGGAGATTTCTTTCTGTTTGTATCCTTCTGTACAGTTTGAGTAATAATGGTTGTAAGACCACTTTAAGTTTTTTGTAGAATTCTGCTGTGAAACCATCTGGGCCTGGGCTTTTTTTTAATTACATTTTCAATATCTTCAAGTATTATGAGGCTGTTGAAGATGCCAATCTCTTCCTGGTTAAGCTTTGTTGATTTCTAAGATTTCAGATATTAATCCATTTCTTTTAGGTTTTCAAATTTAGTCAAGTACAGGTTTTCGAAGTACTCTCCTATGATTTTCTGGATATTTTCTTTGTTGTGATGTTTCTCTTTTCTTCATGAATTCTATTGATTTGGAGTTGCACTTTCCTTCTTTTGCTTAACTGGGCTAGAGGTCTATCTCTCCTGTTTATCCTTTCAAAGAACCAGCTTTCGGATTAATCGAGCCTTTGTATTGTTTTCTTTTTCTATTTCTGCTCTGATTTTTGTTTTTTCTTCCTGTCTGTTGGGTTTAGGGTTCATTTGTTGTCTCTCAATTGTTTTTTGCTGCAATGCTAGATTGTTTATTTGTTCCCTTTATTTTTATTTTATTTATTTTTATGTAGACACTTAAGGCTATAAATTTCCCTTTTAGGACTGCTTTTAAAGTATCCACCAGATTTTTTGTGTCGTATTTTCTTTTTCATTTAGTTTCAGGAATACTTTTATTTCATTCTTTATTTCTTCCCTGACCCATTCATTATTCAGGAGTGTGTTGTTTAATCTCCATGTGTTCTTGTAGCTAGTGGGGCTTATTCTAGTGTTCATATTGAGCTTTATTGCACTGGGGTCTGATAGTATGCATGGAATTATTTCAATTCCGTTGTATTTGTTGAGATTTATTTTGTGTCCCAGTATGTGGTCGATTTTGGAGAATGTTCCATGGGGTACTGAGTAGAAAGTATATTCTCTGGTGTTTGGGTAGAATATTCTGTATACATCTGTGTGGCCCATTTTGATGCATTGTATTGATCAGTTCAGATGCCTCTCTATTCTTTTTCCAGTTGACCTATCCAAAGCTCTCAGTGGGATATTGGGGTCCCCCACTATTATTGTGCTGGAATTAATCTGTGACTTGAAGTCCTGTAGAATTGTGTTTATAAAGCTAAGTGCATCAGAGTTTGGTGCATAAACATTTATGATTGTGAAATAGTCATGGTTAATTGTTCCTTTGATAAGGATGTAATGGCTCTCTTTGTCTCTTCTTATTAGTTTTACTCTGAAGTCTGTTTTGTCTGATATTAGGATAGCAACTCCTGCTTGATTTTTGGTACCATTTTCTTAGAATATCTTTTTCCCATCCTTTCACTTTAAGTTGGTGCTTGTCCTTGAGGGTGAGATGGATTTCTTTTTTTTTTAACATTTTTTTATTGATGCTTTGTGCATTTCATACATCATTTTCCAATTCAGATCAGGCATATTTCCCTTTCCCTTCCCCCACTCCCCCACCCCATCCCAGATCATGCATTCTGCCATAACTGTCCTGCATCTTTCTCTCAGTTTTTTTTCATTTTTAAGCTATAAATGATAATCCATGAGTACAAGCATCCTTCATATGAAACCAATTTGCAGGCTGTTGTGCCCAAACCCCCACAGCCCCACCATCCAGTGGGGGGTAAGGGGTTGTATGTTAAATCAAGTTGATCAAATGAGTGTCCAGACTACATTGCTGTAGTTTCACCATTCACCCCAATCGCAGCCCTTACATTCTACCACGCCCCCTCTTCCGCAGGTTGTTCCCTAGGCTTAGAAAAGGGGCACAGGTGGATGAGAGGTAAAACAGTCCACTCTCTCTGGAGCTGTTGACTTGGACTCTGGTCAATTCTGGCTGTTTCCTTTCATGGGCTGACAGTTTGTCCAGGAATAACCTTTCGATCCTACTAATGAAGAACAAGCAATTAGATATATAGGTATTTAAGCAGCACTAATAGTTATGGTAGGTTACTTTAGCATAGACACTAATGTTGTATTATGAGATTCAACTCCGCATTGTAATCACATTTTTTTCCTGGTTAAATATGCAGGGTTTTTAACGGGTCTGTAATGTCTATAAACATCGTCCTAAGACCGTTAAGGATGTAAGCTTGGGCATCGCCATGTGGTTCCTTCCAAGTAGAGAGCCAAATATCAATTATGTATCTGGGACTATTACAGCATGATGGCTGCCTCTGTCTGCACAGCTTTTCCTACGCAGGTGTAAGTGATAGCTGGTCGGCGGTGCGAGTCTTGCTTGAGCTCAAGGGACCGCGATTGCATATTGTTTAGTGGCCTTTGGTAATTTGGTATTCCAGAGGCCATCTTTATGCTTGCATGTGTGGTCTCTATATATCTTTCCCATGTTAATATCAGTCTTTGACAGCAGGGCCTTATATCCTTTTTTCTTGCAGGTATCCCAGTTAGAGGCAAGGACCACCTTTCTGTTGGGGCCTTTGGATCCCTCTGGCCAACATCTCCCTGGTAGAATTAATCCTTGCTGATGTCAGAGCTCCTTTGTTAATATATTTTGCTTAAGGCATAGTTTAAGGACTTTAGTTTTATATTTGGCTCTGAAAGGAGAATAATCCTTTTCACAATGTCTCTATGCATATTAGTCAATTAAAGAAGGTTTTTTTTTTTTTACTGGTTTTATAAGAGATACCTCTATAATAGTTGTCTCCAAATTTACATTGGGAGGAACTGACCTCAGTCTCATTCACGTAGTTCTCCTTGTTCTTTGGGGGGGAAGGCAAGAAAAGTCTCTCATATCAGAACCTTTGTGGCACCTATAAGGTAAGTTTCATAGGACTCATTATAAATATTACTTGTAGGTCCACACGAGGGGTTCAGATGTTTATGCATTCTGAGGTTTTTCTTCCTTTCATTGTTCATACAGGTCAACCTTTCAGTTGCACTTTCTGGTACATCCACTCAATGCAAAGCTGTATCTTTGTCATTCTCAGCTGTTAAGTTTGTGACATTTTGTCTTGCTGGAACCCACAAATATTTATTTTCCTGTAGTTAGTTTTTTAAGATTTGAACTGCAGTTTTTATGACGAAAGTTTCGTGGTCTGTCTTTATTCCCCCCCTTTTTTTAAACCCATTCTCCCAGAAGACATTAAGAACACAGTCCCAGAAAAAACAAACGACAAAGGTGTCCCTCATATGGGATGCTAGTGCCAATAACAGATATAAATATTTCTCGTTGTGAGGGATGCATAGTAAAAGACAAACAGAAAGATTGCATCAAAAACGGACTGAAATGGTGTATTGGGAAGGGGGGAGGGGTGGTGAGAGGGACACGGGTGTATATGCAATTAATGGCATATATAATTGATGTTAGTTCAACAAGTACCCAGTTGCCTAGACACTGTCTACAGGATTACATGGTGTTTTAGGACTGTAAAAGTAACATATGTTAATATTAAACTAACATGGTATTACAGACTCTTGATTAAAAAACGGTAATGCACTGACGTTAGAATGGAGATATAAATCCGTTGTTTCCAATTTGTTTTACATAAATGTGTAGAGCAATAACTTTGGATTGGCACATACAAATTTCTCTATAATTCTCTTGTTGGTACAATATCACTTTGTAGCATTCTCTTTAAGATATTTAACGTAAAAATTAAGTTGCTTCCCAAGTTATCATTATATTCACCCCAAAACAACATGTGATTTGACGAAATCTGTGCCTTGATTCCACCCTATAGTTATGTATAATACAACTGTCTTCTGGAGATGGATTTCTTGTAGACAGCAAATAGATGGATTCTGTTTCCTAATCCATTCTCCCAGTCTATGCCTTTTGATTGCTGAGTTTAGACCATTAATATTTAATTTTCTTATTGAGAGATGTGTGTTGTTTCCTTTCACATTGTTTGCATTCTTGGTCTAGGTTTGTATTTCCACTATTATGTTTTTATTAATTTCTCTCTTTAGTTGTTTGGGAATAGTTGCTCCTTTCCTCTGTTCTTTGGATTGCTTTGAATATTTTCTGAAGTGCTGGATTTTTGACATGCGTTCTTTCATCTTGTTTATGTGATGAAAGATTTTTCTTTTTCCTTCAACTATAATTGACATTTTTTTCTGGGAATTGTAATCTGGGTTGGCATCTAAAGTTGTTTAGCACTGGGAATATTTTGGTCCTGTTCTTCTGGCTTTCATAGTTTGCACTGAGAAGTCTGCTGTAATTGTGATGTGTTTCCCCTTATATGTAACTTATTGTTTTTCTCTTGTGGCTTTCAGTATTTTGTCTTTGTTTTGAGCATCTAGTGTTTTAACTATGATATGGCATGGGAAATTTCTTTTCTGGTCTTGTCTATTTTGTGTTCTATGTGCTTCTTGTATTTGTATGGGTTTGTTTCTTTTCTGTTTGGGGAATTTTTCTTCTATTATGCTGTTGAAGATCTGATCAATACCATTGTCTTGGGATTCTTCTCCTTCCTCTATCCCTATGATGCAGAGGTTTGGTCTTTCCATAGTGTCCCACATTTCCTGGTTGTTTCACTCTTGTATGTTTTTTACATTTTTCATAATATTTACTTGATCATTCTAGTTGTTTTGTGTTGTCTTCCAGGCCTGATATTCTTTTTTTCTGCTTCATCCATTCTGTTTCTGATGCTTTTTCCCATCCTTTCCTGTTGTTTGGATAAGTGTTGAATTTCCTTTTTCATTTCATCTTGAGATTTCTTTAGTATTTCCACTTCCTTTTGGAGCTTGCCATTCTCCTCTTGTAGCTCTTTGCTTCGCTGGCTGGTTTCCTTTTTCATCAGCATGGAATCTTTTGTTTTTCCACTTCCTTCCTAAGATTGTCTTTCTCTCACTCTAGTTCTTTCCAGAGTTTGTCATTCTCTCCTTCTAGTTCCCTCCTGAGTTTTTCATTCTTTCCCCTTAGTTCTCTGTGTTTTTTTTTTTTTCTGTTTTCCTTATATTTTTTGATTTCTTTGAACCTATAATTGTTCTTCTAAAATCCATGTCCTGGGTTCCTTCCAGGGAGATCTCATTGTAGGGATCTTCTATAGGACTGGTAGAGTTTGATGTGGATTTATTGTGAGCTTTTCTCATGTTGTTGGTTTTCATTGTGTTTTTGGCATGTGGGTTTTTGTTGCTTGTATTCTGGTGCTAATCTCAAATGTTTATGTGGAGGACTGGCTGGTTCATGTATCAACCAGCGTGGCAGGTTTGCTGCCTCTTCTGTTACCTTCTGCAGGGGGATTGGGGGGAGGTTTAATTTGGCCTACATGCTGGCAACTCAGGTTCGGCTTTGGTGTAGCTGATCCACATCTCCACCAGGTTGAGGGGCTCACCTGCACCCTCGTGGGAGCTGAGATGGGAGCCGAGATGGAGCCATTGCCTGTGCCTGAACACAGCTGCAATAATCCAAAAAACCCAGGTCATTTCACCACTGAGCTCCCACCTGCTCACTCACTTTGCTTACCACTGACCAGTTCCTCTAGGTTGGCTGTCCAGCCTTGTGTCCAGGAATTGAAGCTGTGGCAGGTTCACCATCTCTTCTACTGCCTTGTGCCTGGAGTCACTAACATTGCTCTCACTGGATCATCCACATCACAGCATCACAGCTTGAGTGCACAGGGGTCGACAGGGGATTTGCTCCCTTGGCCCATGTGCAGGTACCCTGTGGTCCTGCTGTCTGCCTGGCTCGTTCCACCCACGCAGCCACTGAATGTGCCCACGCCACTGGGGGCATGGGGTTCCAGGCCAGTCTTACCAGGTTAAGATGAAATCTTATAGTGCTTTTAATCAGCATTTCCTTAATGATTAGCCATGTTGAACACTTTTTAAGATGTTTCTCAGACCTCCTTACTTCTTCATTTGTGAAATCTTTGTTCAGAAGTTTACTCATTCTTTTGATTGGGTCATTTTTTATTTACTCCTTTGGTTTTTTGAGTAATTTATATATTCTGGATGTTAATTGCCTGTCAGATGTATCACTGGTGAAGGTTTCTTCCTACTCTGTTGATTTTCTCTTCACTTTTTTGATCATTTCTTTTGCTGTCCAGAAGCTTTCGAGTTTAATCAGGTCTCACTTGCTGATTGTTGACCTTATTTCCTGCACAGCTGCTGTCTGATTTAGAAAATCTTTTCCTACACCTATATCTTATAGATTACTGGCAAAGTTTTCTTCTATAATTTTCAGAGTTTCAGGCTTCACATTGAGGTCTTTGATCCATTAGGAATTGATTTTTGTACAGAGTAAAAGGTAAGGGTTTATTTTTGTTTTTCTAAAAGTGGTGATTCAGTTTTGCTAGCACCATTTGCTGAAGATGTCTTTCCTCCATTGACTCTTCTTGGTCCCTTTATCAAATATGAGATGAAATTGCACTTGCTTAAGGTTGGATCTTCAGTTTTGTTCCATTCATTTATAGATCTGTTTTTGTTTCAGTACCAGGCTTTTTTATGACTATAACCCTGGAATATAGTTTGAAGTGTGGTATAGTAATCACCACTCTTTTTGCTCAGGGATGCTTTGGCTATCTGGGGTCTTTTGTTTTTCCACATGAATTTTAGGATTTTTTTTGTAATTCTGTGAATAAACTCATGGGGATTTTAATTGGGATTGCATTAAATCTGTATGTTAGTTTGGGTAGGATGGTCATTTTTACTATATTAATTCTTCCAATCCATGAGAATGGGAGGTCCTTCCATCTTCTGGTGTTTTTTTTCAATCTCCTTCTTCAAGGGTTTAAAATTTTTGTTGTAGAGCTCTTTAGTGTCTTTGGTCAGGTTTTTCTGATATATATAATATATATATATATATATTGAGGCTATTGTAAGTAGGAAGCTTTTCGTGTATTCTTTCTCCAATGCTTGTTGGCATAAAAACTGCTACTGATTTTTCTTGGTTAATTTTATATCCCACTACTTTGCTGAAACTATTAATCATTTCTAGGAGTTTTCTGGTGGAATTTTTAAGAGTCTCTTAGGGAAACTGTCATGTCAGCTCCAAAAAGGGATAGTTTGACTTCCACTTTTCCAATTAATACTCTAATTTCCCTTTTTGTCTTATTGCTCTAGCGAGCATTTCAAGCCTGTATTGAAAAGGAGTGGAGATAGCGGCCAGCCTTGCCAGATTCCTGACTTTATGGGGAATGTTTCTAATTTTTCCTCATTTAGAATCATGTTGGTTGTGGGTTTGTTGTATATGGCTTTAATTATATTGATGAATGTTTCCTCCAGTCCAATTCTCTCTAGAACTTTATACATGAAGGCATGTTGAATTTTGTCAAGGACTTTTCTACATCAATTGAGATGACCATGTGGTATATTTTTTTGTCCATTTACTTGCTTTATGACATTTATTGATTTAAGTATGTTGAACCATCCCTACATCTCTGGTATAAATCTATCTTGATCATGATGGATGACGTATTTGATATGTACCTGTATGCAATTTGCAAGTATTTTGTTGAGAATTTTTGCATCTATGTTCATTAATGAAATGGGTCTATAGTTTTCTTTTTTGGTTAAATCTTTGCTTAGTTTGGGTAATAGAGTGATATTGACTTCATAGAAGAAATTTGGGAGGTTTCCTTCTGTTTTTATCCTTTTGAGTTAATTTGAATAATAATAATTGTAGGTCCTTTTTAAAATGTTTAATATAATTCCACCATAAAACCATCTGGCCCTGGGCTTACTTAGCAGGGATGTTTTGAATTACTGTTTCAGTTTCCTCATATGTTATGGATCTCTTTAAACTGTCAGTCTCTGATTGGTTAAGCTTTGGTGATTTCCATAATTTCAGATAGTCATGAATAGGTTTTTAAAGTATTCCCGTATGATTTTCTGGATCTTTTTGTTATCTGTTGTGATGTTTCCTTTTTCATCTCAAATTTTATTGATTTAGAGTTGATCTTTGTTTCTTTTAGTTAACTGTACTGGAGGTTCATCTCTCTTGTTTATCCTTTCAAACAACCAGCCATTGGATTCATTTATTCTTTGTATTGTTTTCTTTGTTTCTATTTCATTTATTTCTGCTGTGATTTTTGTTATTTAATGTGTCTGTTGAGTTTAGGATTCATTTGTTGTTGTCTCTCAAGTGTTTTTAGTTGCAGTGTTAGGTCATTTATTTGTGCTCTTTCTGTTTTCTTAATGTAGGCACTTAGGGCTACAAATTTCTCTCTTAAGACTGCTTTTAAACTATCCCATAGTTTTTATCGTGTTGTATTGTCCTTGTCATTTAGATCCAGGAATACTTTTATTCCTTTCTTTATTTCTCAGTTGACTCATTCATTATTCAGGAGTGTGTTGTTGAGTCTTCGTGGTGAGTTCTTATAGATACTACAGGTTCTTCTGTTATTGATATTAAGCTTTATTGAAGTGTGGTCTGATAGAATGCATGGAATTATTTCATTATTTTTTCAGTCTCCCAAGTGCCAAGATTACAGGTTTGGCAAAATCTGTTAAATCAAGGGTAAGTGGAGTTAATCCTATGTTTTCTTATATGGAGATTTAAACATAATTCATTTGGGGTTAATTTCTGTGTATGGTTTATGGTAATTCACTCCATTATTTTCCATGCAGATATCAAGTTACTCTAGCTCTACTGAATTAACTGGCCAACAATTAATAGATGAGAGGCTAATACTTTTATTTCTGAACTCTGAATTCCAATTGTGAATTTTGATGCACATGTCTACCTATTTTTTATTATTAGCACACCATTTTGATTACTTTATATTTTTAATAAGCATAAAAGAATGAATCCCCCAAATTCATTCTTTTAATTTTTTTTAAAAAGTAGGCTTTTGCAATTACATATGAATTTTTATATGATATTTTCCATTTCTGAAAAAAGTAACATTGAGATTTTGATGAAGATTTCCAGAAGCTACAGATTGCTTGGGAATTATTACCTTCTTTAATAGTCTTATGTTATTCACCATCTGCTTCAAGAAGAATTTTCTCTGGTGAGAGTTGAAAGATGCATTAATCTATGGATATAACAATAAGTCATTAGGAGTCAGTTTAATACTACATCCATTTAGCAGAATAACAGTAGTAGGTTCTTTCTTATGGCCTGTGAACACTGTTTCTTGGCCCTGATAACAGTGCCAGACATTAGATTCATCTTGGGAAGTAAGCTCTAAGTCAAATCAGAAAGTGTTGGGCTGGAGAGATGGCCTAACGGTTAAGAGCACCGATTGCTCTTGCAGAGGACCCGGGTTCGATCCCCAGCACCCACATGGTGGCTAAGAACCATCTGTTACTCCAATTCCAGGAGAACTCCAGTTCCAGGGGAATCTGAGACCCTCTTCTGACCTCTGCGGCATTGCACGACACTGGTGCACAAACCTACATGCAAACAGTACATTCATACACATACAAAAATAAATAAAATAAAATTAAATTAAATTAAAAAAATCAGAAAGTGTTGATTACTCCCTTAAGATTTGTGTCACTATTCGTTAGGATTCATTAAAAATAGTTGTTACTAGTAGGATCCACAGAGGGGCCTGATGTCTGCAGCAATCTGAGGCATTTCTTCCCTTCAATGCCCAGAGGAGTCAATCCTTCTGCTGGCACTTTCTGGTACATCCTACTCACTGCAAAGCTGCATTTTCTTTCTCGCTCATTAAATTCTGGTGATACTCTGGCCGTTGGAACATACAAATCCTTTCCCGTAGTTACGCTTTGAGATTTAGATTGCAAGGTTTTTGACAAGAAGATTTCATATGATCTTATCTGTATCCCCTTTTTTTTATTTTTAGGATTTATTTTGGACTCCATTGAGTCTCAAAAAATAGCAGTTGTAATTTCTACCTATAGGGGTGATTCAAGGCACGATTTTATGTCAAATTCACCCATGCGTTTGGTGTGAGAACCTATGTTGAGTAACTTGGGACAACTTTGTTTTTTAATTAAATAACCCTATAGGTGAAATAGAGAATATTACACTAAGTGGCAATCTTACCAGGCCCAGTGCTAATTGTACTCACAGGGATTCACAGCTGGGTTAGAGATGATGTTACTGTTATCATTCCAGACTATGCAAGCTAGCCAGTAAGAAATGATTTCAAAGTCAGTACCAGCTTGAATTTCTTGTCTATCTTCACTTACTGTTTTTAGCAGTAAGGTCTTACCATCAAAATTATACTTACTCATTCTGGTAGGGGTACCAAGAACAGTAGTGAGTCAATTTTGTCTGAGGGTCTAGTGGCCACCTTGGTCAACTAACGCCCATATTAGGGAGTCATTCCGATATTGCGAACAATAAAGAATCTGGGTAGGAGGAAAACTAAACAGAAGTTGTCTCGAACAAGCTGAACCACAAAATGACTTTGAAAAATATATATTAATATAGTAATATATATATATATATATTAAATGTATATATATGTTCAACATCTATAGCCATCAAGGAAATGCAACTTAAAGCTTCTTTTTGCAACAGATGGAGGCTATTACAGAGTTCCACAACTGGTTACACACAAAGAATATGTCTGAGAGATGCCCAGCCTTAAATGAGACATCTGTAGTGGAAACTCTATACCTAAGACTCGCAGAACATAATGGAGCAGAAAATAAAGAGAATATATCCCTCAAGCCTCACCAGTAAAGTTTCCTTATACAACAAAGTATGATACATACAGAAGGTGACAACTGGCCAAGTTTTAGAGAACAAGGTACTGCGCAGTGTGTGTCCCTGTGTAAAATTTCTGTATTAAATCTTACCCATCCATGGCTCAGGCTCCATTGCAAAAGGGACGTGGGAAGATTGTAAGAGGGAGGATTGGTAAATAAATGTAAGGAAACAGAGATTTTCAGGCACTGGGACTTGTTCATATTGACTTGAAGAAATAGTGTTCTCATGCACAAGACTCAGACTGCCTCAGACAGAAACCTAGCATAAACTAGGGGAGATGTGCGGCAGGACCCAACCTTAGCCAAGAACTATTGGCAACTGATTACTTCTGGGAAAGGGATGTAAAGTACTGTTTCTTTTTACTGGCATGCAACTCTACTGTTAAAATGTGAATCCCTAAACATGTTTTGGAATTAACCTATAGTTTATTTTCAGATGTAATTTTGGTATATGTGTGGAGTGTATATATGCATATTTTGGAGAAATATAAAATTAAAGGGAGCAACAACAAAAAGACTTGTTCAAAGAACGGACTGAAACAGTAAACTTCTGCCCCAAACAGTAAACTTCTGTATTGAAAATTTTAAAAAAGACTGAGAAAAAAATGCAAAACATATATGGACAAGTTCTGGTGGGGTGGGGGGCATGGAAGGAGAAATGGGTCTAAATTTGATTAAGAAATGTTGTATGAAATGCACAAAAGTTCAATAAAAAATTAAAAATAGGGGGAGACGCCATAACGCGCCAGGCCAGGTACACAGCTCTACAGCTCTAGGCGTGGTCTGGCGGAGGGCAGCTGGGAGAGGGTCTC
>VZQC01006939.1:0-45480 GCA_009823505.1 Rhizomys pruinosus
GAAGGACCTAGAGAGAGAGAATGACAAACTCCAGAAGGAAGTAAAACGGAAATCCCATGCTGAAAAAGATAAAGAAACCAACAGCTAACCAAAGAGCTACAACAAGACATCGAGAAGCTCCAAAAAGAAGTAGAAAAACTTAAGAAATCAGAAGGGGAAATGAAAAAGGAAATCAAAACACCATCCATTCAAGAGGAAAGGAGTGGAAAAAGCCTCAGAAGGCAGAATGGAGGAAACAAACAAAGAATATCAGACCTGGAAGATAACACAGAACCACTAAAAACCTCAAGGAAAGACTATGAAAAATTTTAAAATACACAAATGTGGAACAACCAGCAGCTGTGGGACACTATGAAAAGATCAAACCTCTGCATCATAGGAATACAGGAAGGAGAAGAATCCCAAGAGAATGGTATTGATCAGATATTCAACAGAAAATAGATGAAAACTTCCCCAATCTAAAAAATGACAAACCAATACCATACAAGAAGCACATAGAACCCAAACAGAAAGATCAGAAGAATTCTCCACGCACATCATAGTTAAAATGCCTAGACACCCAGAACAAAGACAAAACCTGTAAGCCACAGAGAAAACAAGTGACCTATAAGGGGAAACCTACAGAATTACAACTGACGTCTCAGGCAAAACTATGAAGCAAGAAGAACCTGGAGCAAAGCATTCCCAGTGTTAAGGGACAATAGATGCCAACCAGGTTACTATACCCAGCAAAAAATGTCAATTATAGTTGAAGGGAGAGAAAAATCTTCCATGACATGAGCAACTTGAAAGAATACATTCTGGAAAACGAACCATCAGAGAAACTTGAAGCAATTCAAAGAACAGAAGAAAGGAGCAACCAACCCCAGGCACCTAGAAAGAGAAATCAATAAAAGCTAACTGCAGAAGTAGAAACCAAAACCCAGACTGCAAATGGATATAAGGCAAAAGGAAGCAACACAAACCTATCAGTCATAACCTTAAATATTAATGGACTAACTTCCCAATCAAAAGACATAGACTGGGAGATTGGATAGGAACAGAATACCATCAATATGCTGTCTACAAGAAACACATCTTTTTTATTATTATTTATTTATTTATTTTATTTTTGTATGTTGGTATGAATGTACTGTCTGCATGCAGGTCTGTGCCCCGTGTCGCAATGCGGCGGAGTTCGAAAAGGGTCTCAGATTCCCCTGGAACTGGAGTTCTCCTGGAATTTGAGTTACAGACGGTTCTCAGCCGCCAGTGGGTTCTGGGGATCGAACCCGGGTCCTCTGCAAGAGCGTTCGTGCTTCTAACCGCTAGGCTATCTCTCCAGCCCCAAGAAACACATCTATCTTACCTTCAAGGACAGGCACCACCTTAAAGTGAAAGGATGGAAAAAAAATATTCCAAGCAGATGTACCAAAAGAAAGCAGGAGTTGCTATTTTATTATCAGACAAATAGACTCAAAGAAAAGAAAAGAGAGACAAAGAAGCCATACATAATAAGGAACAATTCAACCAAGAAATCCACAATTAAATATAAATGCCCCAAATTCGGGTGCACCGAAACTTATAAAGAAAATTCTCCAGGACCACAAGCCACAGACTATCCCAGTACACTCAATAGTAAGGTTTCATACCCCACTGAGTCCTTTGGATAGTCAACAGGACAAAGAATAAACAGAGAGACATCTGAACTGACGAGATGATAAACCAAATGGACCTCAAAGACCTTTACCAAATATTCCATCCAATACCAGAGAATACACTTTCTATTCAGCACCTCATGGAACATTCTCCAAAATCGACCACATACTGGGACCAAAGAAACTCTACAAATACAAAGATTGAATAATTTCATGCATTCTATCAGACCACAGTGTAATAAAGCTCAACATCAACACCAGGACAAGCCCTCCTGCTAAAGAAGAACACATGGAGACTAAACAACACTCTTGAATAATGAATGGGTCAAGGAAGAGATAAAGAAAGAAATAAAAGCATCCTGGAAACTGAATGACAATGACAATTACAACACAACAAAATCTATGGGATACCTTAAAAGCTGTCCTAAGAGGGAAGTTTATTAGCCTGGGTGCCTACATTAGAAAAACAGAAAGAGCACAAGTGAACATCTAAACACTACAGCTAAAAATACTTGAGATGCAACAACACATGAACCCTAAATGCAACAGTCAGGAAGAAATAACAAAAATCAGAGCAGAAATCAATGAAATAGAACAAAGAAAACAATACAAAAAATCAATGAATCCAAAAGTTGGTTCTTTGAAAGAATAAACAAGAATAGAAGACCTCTAGCCCAGTTTAACCAAAAGAAGAAGGAACAACTCCAATCAATCCAATCCCGATGAAAAGGGAAATACCACAACAGACAAGGAAAAGACCAGAAAATCATATGGGAATATTACAAGAACATATTCTACCAAGTTTGAAAACCTAGAAAAATGGATAATATCGAAATCCTGGGAATCACAAAGCGCACCAAGAAGAGATCAGCACTTAACCGACCCATAACATAGGAAGAAATAGAGGATGTAGTTAAGAAGCCTCCCAACTAAACAAAGCCCAGGCCCAGACGGTTTCCAGCAGAATTCTATAAAACATTTTCAAAAAGACCTACAACCATGAAGTACTGAAACTGGTTTAGAAGGATACAATCAGAGGGATTCTCCCAAATTCCTTCTATGAAGCCAGCATCACTCTATTAACAAAACCAGGCAAAGATCGAACTAAAAAGAATTTAGACCCATCTCCCTCATGAACACAGATGCCAAAATTCTAAACAGGATACGGGCAAATCGATACAGACCACATCAAGAGATCATCTAATGACCAAGTTGGATTCATACCAAGAGATGCAGGGATTTCCAACAGACAAAATCAATCATCAACATCATCATGGAATGAAAGACAAAACCACACTCTCAACTGATGCTGAAAAGCCTTTGGGCAAAATCCAGCATCCCTTCATGTGCTTAAAGTCCTAGAAGGAATTGGATTGGAGGGATCATTCCTCAATGTAATCAAACCATATAGGAAACCCACAGCCATATCATCCTAATGGGGAAAGACAGAAACATTCCTTTAAGGTAGAACTCGGCAAGGCTGCCCCCCTGTCACCATTCCTCTTCAATATAGTGCTTGAAACACTTGCTAGAGCAATAAGGCAAGAAAAAGGATATTAAAGGAATACTAATTGGAAAAGAGGAAGTCAAGCTACCCTATTTGCGATATGATATGATGTTTACTTAAGGATGCTAAAAACTCCACCAAAAACTCCTGAAATGATTAACAGCTTCAGCAAAGTGGCAGGATACAAAATTAACCTTAAAAAAATCAATGGCCTTTCTTTACACCATGAACAAGCAACTGGGAAAAGAATTCAAAGAGACCTTCCCACTCGCAAAAGCCTCAATAACAATAAAAACTTGGAACAAACCTAACCAAAGACACCAAAGATCTCTACAACAAATTTTAGCCCTTAAGAAGAAATTGAAGAAGACATCAGAAAAGGAAAAAAAAACCTCCCATGCTCATGGATTGGGAAAATTAACATTGTAAAAATGTCCATTCTATAAACTTGTATAGATTTAATGCAATCCCAATCAAATCCCCAAGAGTTTCCTCACGCTGGGAAACAAAAGTCCTTAATTCATTGGAAAAACAAAAGAACCCGGAATAGCCAAAACAATCCTGACTGAAAAGAGCTACACGGGGGGAATCTCTATAACTTCAAACTATACTACAGGGCTATAATCATAAAAGCAGCCTGGGACTGGCACAAAAACAGACCTGCTGACCAACAGAACAAAAACTGAAGATCCAAACCTGAGCACATACAATTTCAGCCATCTCATATTTGACAAGGGGGCCAAGAAGACACAATAGTGAAAAGACAGCATGCTTCAGAAATGGTGTTGCAAAACTGGATCACCACTTGTAGAAGAATGAATTAAACCCCTACCTCTCACCCTGTACAAAAGTCAACTCCAGATGGATCAAACACCCTCAACGTAACCCCAAACTCTGAGGTAATAGAATGAAAAGTGGGCAGCAGATTACAAGACACAGGTGAGAAAAGACTTCCTAAATCAGACAGGCAGCTGCACAAGAATTAAGGTTGACAATTGGAAAATGGGACCTCATTAAACTCAAAAGCTCTGTACATCAAAAGAAACAATCAAGGAAGTGAAGAGAAAATCCCACAGAGTGGGAGAAACCTTCACGGCAGATACATCTGACAAAGCATTGATTTCCTGGAATATATAACGCTACTCAAAAAACAAAGAAAAAAGAAAACAAATGACCCACTCAATAGATGGAGCAAAGAATTGAACAGAGACTTCACAAGTGAGGAATTAGAGATGTCTGAGAAACACCTTAAGAAGTGTTCAACATCTCTCCTTGGAGGAGTAACCCACAGCTGATGCCACAAGCTTACATCTTCTAATGGTTAGGAGATGTTATAAACCACATGAAGACCCTCTCATATTTAACAGAAGAAAATGTAATTCATGGAATACCATACCATCCAAACATCTGTGTCTATACCATAACAATTAGTACTATTTAAATACCTATATATCTAATTGTGTGTGCTTCATTAGTAGGATCGAAAGGCTATATATTATAATGTTTAAAACATCACTTATCATTAAGGAAATGCAAGTCAAATCCACTTTAAGATACCATCTTACTCCAATAAGACTGGCGAGGATCAAGAAAACAAATGATACCAAGTGCTGGAGAGGTTGTGGGGAAAGGGGAACACTCATCCACTGCTGTTGGGAATGTAAACTCATGCAGCCACTATGGAAAGAAGTGTGGAGAATCCTTGGAAGACTTGGAATGAACTTGCCACCCAACCCAGCCATACCACTCCTCGGCATGTACCCACAAGACTCATCACACCACAGATATAAATGCACAGCCATGTTTATTTCAGCTCTTTTCACAATAGCAAGGAGCTGGAACCAACCCAAATGCCCCTCAACTGACGAGTGGATACAGAAAATGAGGTACATCTACACCATGGAGTTCTATGCAGCAGTAAAGAAAGATGGCATCACGAGCTTTGCAGGAAAATGGCTGGAGCTAGAAGACATCATGCTGAGTGAAGTAACATGGTTCCAGAAAAACGAACAACAAATGGCATCCCTCATCTGTGGATGCTAGTGCCAATTACCTAGTTGTAAGTATTTCTTGTGCAGGGCCCCTGGAGCTTTTGTCCAAGCAGTTGGGAGCGATGCATATTGGAAACAACAACAACAACAACAACAACAACAACAGAAAGGACTGCATTAAAGAACTGACTGAAACAGTGAACTTCTGCTCAAAACAGTCAACTTCCACATGGAGAATATTGAGAAAGACTGAGAAAGAGATGAAAAGCATGTTTGGCAGAATACATGAGCTCTGGTGGGGTGTGGGGATAGGGTGGGGGACATGGGTCTAGATTTGTTAATCTTGTACAAAATATATATTTAAAAACATTTAATTTAGAAAAAAAAAAAACAGTTGGTTTAATACTATGTCCACTTAGCAAAATAACAGTAGTAGGCTCTACCCTAAGGCTTGTGACTTGTCTAGCCACTGGTTCCTAGGCTTGATATCGGTGTTAGTTATGGGCTCCATCTTGTGAAGTTGACCTTAAATCCAATCAGAAAGTGGTCAGTTACTCATGTAACATTTGTGTCACTACTTCACCAGTGGGCACATCTTACCAGGGTAGTTGTTGTTGTAGCTTTCAGGGTTCACAGCTGATCAAGGCTGATAATTAATTTTCTCTTCTGGTACCATGCATGGCACCTTCCAGCACTATGAAAACTAACCAGTAGACATGATGCTTTCAGGTCAGCACCAGCTTGATTTCTTCTTGTTTGATCTATAGTTCATGTATGGAGTGTCTTCAATGACAGGGTCTTACCATTGGATAATCAAAAGCCGGGACCAGGCCAGTATTGTTTGAGGGTCTGTGGAACCCCTGCTCAGCAGCTTCAAAGTTGCCAACAGTTTTTAGTCACTATGTAGGTGCTGGAAACCAAACCTGGGTCCTCTGCAAGAGCAGCCAGTGAGTGATCTTAACCACTGAGTCATCTCTTCTGAAAAGAAAAGGGGGGGGCCCTCCCCCCTTTTCTTTTCAGAATTTGTAGTTCTTACCCTGTAATTACCCTCTTGTGAAATATACTGTTTCATGTTTATCTTTTAAGTTCCAAAGAAAGGGAATGTGGTAAGGGCCCTTTTAAAAGGGAAATCACAATTAAACTGACTCTAAAAATGTCAAGAACTCACCCAAAAAGGAAGCTTAAGAGTAGCTAGCCAAGCTTCGAAAAAGAGCACTTGCCTGATGGGTATCCAGAAAGCCAGTGGTGTGAGTTGTTCTCTGTAGTCTTCAGTCCTGAACACTAAATGTTTCCTCATTTATTTCAGGATGAAGAGAAAGTTCTATTCTTGGGATGAATGTATGAACTTGAGAGAAGTTAAGGTAAAGTCTTAAAGATGGAAAAGAATTCAAGACCCAACAGTACGTAGCACCTGGGGACATAGCTAAGATTATTTTAGACTCTTTGGAAAGGATCCCAAAGATAAATGTGTTTATCTTTTTCCTTTCCCTTCCTCTAATTTCTTCCTGCTTTGATGTTAGTGGAGAAGAGAAAATATCCATGACTTCAAATCTGAATGTTCTCCCATTAAAAGATCACTTTAAAACTCATATTATTAGAAGTAATGCAACGTTTTAAATTACTACGTACCATTTCCTTATATTTTATGCTGTGTGATTTGGGTGAATTTTTTGATGCACCACATGGAGTTCAACATGATTAAGTCATTTGCTTGGTTTATTTCTGCATTTAATGCTTGTTACTTAAATCTTTTAGTGCTTGCTTTAATGTTCTGAGACCTTTTGAAATTGTGCAAATATTAAAATTAATTTATTAATATATCTAGAAGAGTTGGAAAATTACCTACAATAATTAACTGGTACTTACGAAATTTTGCCAACTTCTATATATTTTCTTTGAGAATGAGTGCTTTTCTGTTTTACAGTCTCTGAAGAAACTCAATCATGCTAATGTGATTAAACTAAAAGAAGTTATCAGAGAAAATGACCATCTTTATTTTGTATTTGAATATATGAAAGAAAACCTCTATCAATTAATGCAAGACAGGTATGCCTTTTAGGAAAACTCCATTTTCCCTGCTTTTTCTTCATGAGTTCCTTGGATCCTTTCAATATGTCCTACTTTATGGTTTGTAGGTTTATCACTCCAAGAGGTGGATTTAAGTTAATTGATTGTTATTTCCATCTCACACTGAAGACCCAGCTATGACATAGCCACCGCTCAGCTTTTGGAATTCCTTAACAGCCAAAGTAAATATTTATATGAACTTACCGGTCATTTTTACCATTTTGAGTAAAGGTCTATCTCATATTCATCAGTAAAGCTAGCTTTGGGCAAAAATGAGGATGTTATTCCCAATTATGCTTCCAAGCATCTTATGAAAGATTAGTGAATGAATAAAGGAATAAATTAACTTTTGAGAAAAGATGATGTTGGGCTGAGAAGATGGTTTTATAATGTGCCTGATGTCAGGCTTGAAGACCTGAGTTTACATCCCCAGCACCAACATAAAAAATCAGGAACATGACTATAATATAACCCCAGTGGGAGGTGCCAGGGAGAGAGGTGATTCCTGGAACTCATTGCCCAGCCAGTGTAGCCAATTAGCTCTCCAACACAGTGAGAGACCGTGCCTCAAAGAAAATAAGGTGGAGAGCAATGGGAGAAGACACCCAGTGATGACCACTGGCCTCCACAAGTGCAAGCATACACACACACACACACACACACACACACATCTGATATACTCATTCATTAGAGATATGAGTGGTAAAATTTAGCATGTTGCCAACTTAAAGGAAATTCTCATTTAAATATTTAGTTATTGTTCGTTTTAGTTGGTGGCCTGGGAGAAATCAATTTTCGCACCCTTAATTTAGTCCTTGTTAAGATATTATATAAATACAACATTTAAGATAGGAGCCACTGGTCTCATGTGGCCTTTGAGCTCTTAAAGTGATTTAAGTTGAACTGTGCTATAAATGCAAAATAAATTAGTCACCAGGTTTTGGAAACTTGATGTAAAAAATAAATTTATTAATAACTTTTCCATGAGCTGGGCTTGATTAGCTCACACCTGAGATTTTGGCACTTGGGAGGGAGAGGGAGGAGGATCAGATGACCAAGGTCATCTTTGCCATGCAGCGTCTTCAGGGCCATTCTGGTCTATGTGAGACTCAGTCTAACCCCCCCCCAAATAATAATTTTATCTTGATTACATGCTGAAATATTTGGTACGTATTAGGTTTAAGTAAATGTCCTAGTAAAAATCAAGTGGGAAAGTCATCAATGGGTATTAGTAGAAAGTTTTAGGTTTCTATTGTGTCATAGGTGACTGTAGATAGCAATTATAAACTGTATAGTTCAAAGTCAGAAGGAAGGCTTTTGAGTGTTCTTACCATAAAGAAATAAGTGTTTGAAAGATAAATATGTAGCCTGATTTAAAGATTATTTAATGTATACATGTATGAAAATATCACATTGTAGCCCATTAATGTTAGTATTTTTATATTTATATATCAGTTAAATTGAAACATAAAAACTTTAAATAATTTAATTTTTTTTCCTATTTACTTTTTAAAAAAATGTGGCTACTAGGAAAATTAAACCTATATTAATGGCTCTCATGTGTGGCTCATAACTTTTTTTAATACGAGGCTGCAATCCTAATACTAGGAATGCTGAGGCAGAAAGATCATAAGTTCAAGGCCAGCCTGAGTTATACAAGAAAACCCTATCTCAAACACACACACACACACATACACACACATAAACACACACGTGAACACACACATGTATATATACACACATATACACACCCTCATACATGCTGCCCTAACTTGCAAAGCCTATTTAATACAGTGTGATTATTGACCCTGACAATTTTTTTCCAACTGAGACTGTTTAGAATTTAACTCTTAAATATTTGTAAAATGCATTCTCTTTTAAATTTCAGGTTTTCTGAAACATCACAACAAAAACATTAGTATTTTCACATTTTAAATTTATCCTGTTTAGCATTACAAATATATTGATTGATTATCCCTGTAGCCAGTATCTGCAGCCAACAGAGACTGTAAAGCAAGAGGAGTTATCTGCCTTGTTCATTTTTGGTGGTTAATAGAATGTCATGAAAAAAAAAAGAAAAAAATAGAATGTCACCATTATTCTTTTCTTCCAGAAACAAATTGTTCCCTGAGTCAGTCATCAGAAATATTATGTATCAGATATTGCAAGGGCTGGCATTTATCCATAAGCACGGTAAGTTCCTTTGAAGTGTCAGTTCCCAGTCTCTGTAGACACACACATATAGGAATAATATATCACCTGCCAAGTAACATGTCAGGTAAAAAAAAATTGGGGGGGACATGCCTAAATACATTGACTTTTTCATCTAAAAATTATAATTTTTATAATTTTATATAAGAGGTATATAACATATAGTTACCTCCCTCTTTAGCAAACATATTAGGAGTTTGATCCTCAGTCTCCTGTTTCATGTACCCACCAACTTCATTGTGGAAATGGAAGGAAGGAAGGAAGGAAGGAAGGAAGGAAGGAAGGAAGGAAGGAAGGAAGGAAGGAAGGAAGGAAGGAAGGAAGGGAGGGAGGGAGGGAAGGAAGGGAAAGAAAGAAGAAAGAAAAAAGAGAAAGAAGAGAAAGAAGAAAGGAAGGAAAGGAAGGAAGGAGAAAAAGAAGAGAGAAAGAAAGAAGAAAGAAAAGAAAGGAAGGGGAGGAAGGGAGGGAGGGAGGGAGGGAGGGAGAGAGAGAGAGAGAGAGAGAGAGAGAGAGAGAGAGAGAGAGAGAGAGAGAGAGAGAAAGAAAGAAAAAGAAAGTTCAGCTTGTGGTGGAGGTTTTGGTGCATTTGGGAAAAGAATTTTCCCATTAGACAGGAGGAGAAAGAAAGCAGGTTATTTGTTGTTCTGAGAAGAGAGCAGCCCGCACAGCAGCGGCAAACGTCACTCCCCAGCTCCACGCCATAGGGCTCCATCCTGAAGGAGTCCTGGCTGGGTGCTGAGAGGAACCACTGAGCGAGCATGCAGTCTCCTGTCACGCGGTGAGGACAGCTCTGTGATGCCCCTTGTAAGGCATTTGGTTTGGCTGTATGATTCTGTTGGCTGTTTGGACAGAATAGCTCCTCCATTTTTCTGTTTGGGGACTAGGCTTGCCCTGAGGACATGCCCCCTTTCTGATCTCTCAATAGTGGATTTCCTTCCAAATTTATTTTGGTAAAGTTTGGAAATCTTTGATCAATATGGCTGCTCTGCAGAATTTCAGTAACGTAGAGGCCCTGGCTGTGTTGCTTTATAGTTGTCCTTAGTGTTTACCTTTAGCTCCTATCCTCTGAATGTAGTGAAAGCCAATGTTTATTTTATATGAGTTGCCTGTTATTTTTAATTTCTGTAATTTTGTATATCAAACCAAAATAATTATTAACTTGAAAATTGAATGTGCCTATTGTTAACAAGCATCTGCTTAGAGTTGCTGAACCTTTAGGTATTGTTAGAAAGGTTTGTGCTGTAGAATTGCTGCATTCTGAACCCAGGCAGGCAGACACCTCCCGCCACCTTCGTCTCTCTCCACAGCACATCCTATATTGTACGATTGTATTTGTCCTTTTGTTGTTGTTGTTGTTGTTGTTGTTGTTCTTTTTTGAGACAGGGTCTCCCTGTAGCCCCAGCTGTCCTGGAACTCACTCTGTAAACCAGGCTGGCCTTGAACTCACAGAGATCCACCTGCTTCTGCCTCCCAAGTGCTAGGATTAAAGGTGTGTGCCACCATGTATTTGTTCTTTTCCCTCTGTTATCAGAAATAATTTGTCTTCCAAAAATGTTATGTTGAAAGTCCATACAAGAATTGCAGATCATTCCTGAATCTTCAGCTTTTTCATTGGGGTTCATTGGAAATAAACTGGGCATGATGGCATACATCTTTAATCCCTGCACTCAGGAGGCAGAGGCAGGTGGATCTCTGTGAGTTCAAGACCACCCTGGTCTACATAGTGAGTTCCAGGTCAGCTGAGGCTACAGGGAGACCCTGCCTCAAAAAGAAAAAAAAATTACTGGGAATAGATTACTGACTTCTTTCACAAGACTAAAACTGGGAAAGAGATGGCTCAGCATTTAAGAGCACATACCGCTCTTACAGAGGACCCAAATTAAGTTCCCAGCACCCATTTTAGGTGGCTCACAGCTGCTTGGAACTTGACTTCTAGGGAATACGATACCTCTAGATTCTGAGGGCACCCATGCTCACATTCATGTATCTACAAATATAATTAATAAAAATAATAAACTATATCTTTAAAAAGTCTAAAACCCATGATAATATATTACAATCCACTGATAATGGCCAGTAATTTCTAGGTTAGTTTAATGACTCACAGAATACTGGTCCTCTGTTTAAACTCTATGTAGCATGATAATGCTTGCCTCAGTTGATTTACTCTGTCAGCAACTTCCAAAGTATTAGAGAAAAAGGAATTTAGTATTTAAAAACTGTGGCTAAGCTACGTGCCTTTAATCCCAGCACTTGGGAGGCAGAGGCAGGCAGATCTCTGTGAGATCAAGGCCAACCTGGTTTTTGTAGTGAGTTCCAGGCCAGCTGGGGCTACAGGGAGACCCTGTCTCAAAACCAAAACAGAACAAAAACCTAAAACAATGTGGCTGAAAGTAGCTAATGTATGAATAATCTACCTGGTGATTTGGGAAAGCATGCTTTAAGGCCTGTATAGTCTTTTTTTTTTTTTAGCCAATTTTTTATTGAAGCTTTGTGCATTTCATACATTTCCAAATCAAATCTAGACCCACTCCCCCTTTCTTGCCCCCAACCACCCCACCAGAGCTCATGCATTCTGCCAAACATCTTTTTTTTTTCATCTTTTTCTCAGTCTCTTTTACAATTTTCAATGCAGTTTACTGGGCAGAAGTTCACCGTTTCAGTCAGCTCTTTGACCCAGTCTTTTATTGTTGTTATTGTTCCTTCCAATTTGCATCACTCCAAAATATGCATATATGCATGCCACACATATTGTATAGTCTTTTTATTAACAAAGGATAAGGTATCCTTGCTATAGTTAAGCAACCCAGATGTAATACTTGGAGAAAATACTTTTCTTTTTAAAAATTTTAATATCTTTAATTGAGTTTTGGCATTTTATATATCTTAATCAAATTTAGACTCTCTCCCCCCTTCCTGACTCCCATAGCCCCCACCAGATTTCAGGTATTCTATAATATATGAAGTCCTGTCTGGTCAAGCATGTCTGTCCAGGTGTCCCTCAGTGTAAGTTCATCCACCAGAGTCTAGTCAGCCTATCTAGAGTCACTCCCTTAAAGACCTACTCTCCCTCACACCACAGTTTAATAGTTTGTTAATAGTTCCTTGGCTAGAGTTAAGGCCTACTGCCCATTTCCCCTGCTCCAATATGGGTTTTTGTCTGATCAAGTTGGCATGGGTCTTGTGCATTGCTGCAAGTTCATATGAACAAGTTTCCAATGGCCTGGAAGCCTCTGTCTCCTTATGTTCATGCACCAGCCCTGGCTCTTACAATCTTTCTGTCCCCTCTTCCACAATGCTCCTTGAGCCTTGGGTTGGTGAGGTTTAATATAGGAGTCCTATCCAGGGACACACACGCTGAAGTCTGATGTTCTCTAAAACTTAGCCAGTTGTGCCCCTCTGTGTGCATCTCACTGTGTTCTATGAGGCTTCACTGGTGAGAGTTGAAAGCTGTATTAGTATTCTCTCTACCAGCCTTAGGTGCAGAGGTTCTTCTGTAGATGTGTCACTTAAGGCTGGGCATCTCCCAGACATAAACTCTCAGAGTTGGGGAACTCTGTCATAGCCTCTTTCTGTTGCAAAAAGCTTCTTTGATAGTGTATGGTATACTTGTCTGAAACTATAAGGATCCATAATTAGCATACAATAAGACATTTCATTTGTCTAGAGATAGGCCAGAGATAGGGTTATTTTCTTGGATCTGTGACTTGTCCTGCCATGTGTATTTGTCTACACTTACAGTGCCATCCATGAGGTCCCCCCGTTAGAGGGCTTTAAGTCCAATTAGGTAGCTGCAGATTACTCCCTAGATAAACGTGCCACTACGAGGGCCGAAGTGATGGATGAGTGGTTGAGAGCACTGGCTGCTCACATGGAGGACTGGGGTTCAGTTCTCAGAACTCACATGACACCTAACAGCCATCAGTAACTCCAGTTCCACAAGATCTAACAGCTTCTTCTGACCACCTTGGGCATTGATGACATAGGCACACATGCAGCAAATACACTCATATACATAAAATAAAAATAACAAATGAAGCACATTTGTTTTTATTACTTTGTTTGTTTGGTTGGTTGGTTTTTGTCTTTTTGAGGCAGGATCTCCCCTGTAGCCCCAGCTGGCCTAGAACTTACTATGTTGACCAGGCTGGCCTCAAACTCATAGAGATCTGCCTGCCTCTGCCTCCCAAGTGTTGGGATAAAGGCACGTGCCATCACGCCCAGCAAATAAAATATATTTTTTAAATGCCACTATTGCACCAATAGAGATAATTTGCAGTAGTGATAACAATCCGCCCAACTCCCTTAAGGTTGTGTAAGTAAGTGGAGGTAGTCATGACGTGTCAGCTGAGCTGTCCCTGGGTACTCATCTACTGAGTCACAAATAAAAACACATGGCAAACGATCTTATGTGTGTGAACTTTTTCCAAATTGTTTTATTTGTTTTGTTTGTTTGTTTTTGAGACAGCATCTCCCTCTAGCTCCAGCTGGCCTGGAACTCACTATGCAGACCAGACTGACTTTGATCTCACAGAAATCTGCCTGCCTCTACCTCGGGAGTGCTAGTGTTAAAGATCTGTGCTACCATGGCCTGACTTCCAAATTATTTTAAAATCAGGGTTCTCATGACTCATTACTTCTTTTTTTATTTTTATTTTTATTGATGCTTTGTGTATTTCATACATCATTTTCCAATTCAGTTTAGGCGTATATCCCCTTCCCTTCACCCTGCCCCACCCCTACCCATCCCAGATCATGCATTCTGCCGTAACTTTTCTGCATCTTTCTGGGTTTTTTGTTGTTGTTTTTTTGTTTTCATTTTTTTTTAACATCAAGCTTTATTTGTGAGTAGTACAGCATCCTTCATGTCAAACCAATTTGCGAGCAGTTTGTTGCCCAAACCCATACAGCCAGGGTCCCACCATCCAGCAGGGGGGGGGGGGGCTTGTATGTTCAATCAAGTTGATCAAATGAGTGTCCAGTCTATATTGTTGTAGTTTCACCTTTCACTCCGATCGCAGCCCTTACATTCTACCACGCCTCCTCTTCCTTTAGATTGTTCCCTAGGCTTAGAAAAGGGGCACACGTGGATGAGATGCAAAACAGTCTACCTTCTCTGGAGCTGTTGTCTTGGTCTCTAGTCAATTCTGGCTGTTTTCTTTCATGGGCTGCCAGCTTGTCCAGGCATAACCTTTCAATCTTACTAATGATGCACATGCAATTAGATATATAGGTATTTAAACAGTATAATATATAGCCTTTCGGTCCTACTAATGAAGCACTCGCAATTGGATATATACCAATAAAGCAAATATGGGTCTCCTTGAGTCAAGCAAAACCCCTCCATCAGCACCAGCTACACCTCATCTGCCTGGAAATACTGTGCAGCAGTGGCAGCCTTATGTCTGTATATCCCAAATCTAATTGGATATTGGCTCTCTCCTTGGAGGAATAACCCACGGCTGATGCCACAAGCTTACATCCTCTAATGGTTAGGAGATGTTATAAGCCACACGATGACCCTGTCATACTTAACAGAAGAAAATGTAATTCATGGATTAACATACCATCCAAACATCTGTGTCTATACCAAAGTAACCTACCATAACAACTAGTAATGTTTAAATACCTATATATCCAATTGCGAGTGACTCATTACTTCTTACACAGTGAATTGCTTCTTCCCTAACCTTGGGTTTCTAACAGAAGGGCACAGTTACATTTTTTTCTACAAACTAAAAAGCTATGTGGTGATAAATAAACATGGCAATTTATTGTGTTTTTTCCTCTCTGGTTTGCCCAGGCTTTTTTCACAGGGACATGAAACCTGAAAACTTACTTTGTATGGGCCCAGAGCTTGTGAAAATTGCTGATTTTGGACTTGCAAGGGAATTAAGATCACAACCACCGTATACTGACTATGTGTCTACCAGATGGTGAGCAGTGTCTATGTTGAAGATGCCCTATCTTGACTAGTTAATTATCTTTCCAGAAGTTCCATATTGAGTATGAAAAACAAAATATAAAATAGATTTATATTCATAAGAGAGAGGGAAGACTTTGTTTATAACTATTCTGATCAATAAAATAAGAGAAGGAAAAGATTTCAATCATGTGTTCATGTCGCAACACAGAACATGTCCTGTACATAGCCATGAACAAAGGAGAAGAGAAAAATTTCTTCCTTGTGCTGCTTAAATGATAGCTAAGACACAAACTAAAAGCACTATGAGTCACCAAAAACCAAGTCCTGGTCCTAACTGTGAGTCGGCATAAGGCACTGACCCACGGGAGGCTTCTCAGTGGCAGGATAGAAGGTCCCAGTGACCCTCAGCACTGTGGCTGCATCTCACAGAGGTGACAAGAGGACACATAGGAAAACAGATGCTACTTGTGCTGCCATTTGTATAAAGTACAAGGCTAGGGAAATCTATGTGGTTAAAGTCAGGGTGGTTGGTCCATGGGGGAAGAGGATTCAGTGTCTGGGGACTGTGAGGAGCATCTAGGATACTGAGAACGTGCATTTCTTGATCTGGATGCTGGACCCAGGGGTGTGTTCTATTCCTGGAAAATTTTAGCAAGCTGTACTTGTAAGTTTAAGTACATGTTTTATGTATGTTTGTAAAATCAGGTGTATGCATAGATCACATGGCAATGTTACTATAAAGCCAAATAATGGATGTATGGAGACCGAATAGAGTTGGGCTCAATGAGGAGGGTAAGAGAATGCTGCTTCTTGTAACCAGGAGTCTCACTTTTTGTGAGCCCTGAAGACAAACTAATACACCTGCTTATCCATTTTCCGTCCTGCCCGAGGTTACACAGCCATTTCCTCTACAATTGTAACTTGCCCCACTGATTGTGGTCAGGGAAACGTGTCATGTTCAGAGTGCCTGAGACAGACATTTCACACTTGAATCTTGTTGGAAGCATGGAGCCAAACAATAACGTCATGTTGGGAAACTATACCCAATCAAATCTCTTCATACTGTTTTCTGTTTCCACAGGTATCGTGCTCCTGAAGTTTTACTCAGATCTTCAGTATACAGTTCTCCCATTGATGTGTGGGCTGTGGGGAGTATAATGGCTGAGCTGTACACACTAAGACCTCTTTTCCCAGGGACAAGTGAAGTTGATGAAATCTTTAAAATCTGCCAAGTTTTAGGGACTCCCAAGAAAGTAAGTACTCTAGTCTTTAAGTTGTCATGACCTTTACTTCACTTGCAAATTTGCATTTTGTCTTACAACTTCTGATTCTTTCCAACTTTAGCCTAGGTGTCTGGTATTTTGGGTTTCAAATAGCTTTGCAATTTAATGGCTTTATTATGAACTTAATTTTTTATTAAGGAGGAACAAGGATTGTAAGAATCCAGAATCCCACAAACTGAAGAAAAAAATATAGTTCCTTTTCCTTAAGAACTTAAGAGGAAAGTCTGTATAGAGTGTAGCATTGGGCTGATGCCCAGAACTTCAAGATAGCTTTGCTGAGACTTTCCTGCTGGCTGTGTGAATGTTCACTGCTACCTGTTAATTAGTGCTGGGACCCAGGACCTTAATGTCTCTTAGCCCTTTCCTCATTTCCCTTTATATCTCTGCTATGCTATTTAGTCTCCTGAAATCTAAGAACCTCTCCATTAATAACAGCTTTCAGATAGACCTTACATTTTGACATGTAATTAATAAGTATAACTGTATAATTAAATTAAAAAGCATTGTATGTGTAGTTGACAAGTAAATGTAGATACCAACATATAACATAATTATCATGTCTCAGCTACAAATATTTTTAATGTTGTATTTGCTATACATTATATAATGATGATCTTGGTAGGCTTCTGCCTCCTTGGAAAGCACTTGTCCTTCTTTATTCATAGTTAACAAGTTGTCATCAAGGTTCAAAACCAAGAAGATTTTGGTATTTTGAAATTCATAAATATGCTTTCTTGTTAGTTGTCTCCCCTCACCCCAACTCTCAGTTCAAGGTCCTTTCTATATGGCATATGTTGAACCTGGTATTTTATATCCACATTTAATTATATGACTTACCCTCAAAGTTTTCCCACCTGAATGGCTACTATATCATTACTGTGTTGTTGCAGGGTTTTTTTTTGTCTTTTTGAGGCAGGGTCTCCCTGTAAGCCCAAGCTGTCCTGGAAATCACTATGTAGACCAGGCTGGCTTTGAACTCATGGAGATCCACCTGCCTCTGCCTCTGAGTACTGGGATTAAAGGCATGGTGTGCCACCATGCCTGGCCATATTATATTGACCACTAAAACCAATTTTCTTTTTGTTTCCCCTGCCCACACTTACCTTTAAACAGAGTGACTGGCCAGAAGGATACCAGCTTGCATCCTCCATGAACTTCCGCTTCCCCCAGTGTGTTCCTATAAACTTAAAAACTCTTATTCCCAATGCCAGTAATGAGGCTATTCAACTTATGACAGAAATGTTGAACTGGGATCCAAAGAAACGTCCCACTGCAAGCCAGGTGAGAGAGAAGGCCTATGTACAGCTTTTACATTTTTTGAGGTTTTGCAATTTCAGAAATGTTTCATCTACAAAGGCAAGTCTGTTCGCAACCAAGCTTTTACCAAGATAATTAAGCCCTGAAACCCAAGGCATCCACTGTATGCAATGAATCAAAGCCTAGGCATATAAGATCTTTGAGACATTTAGAAAAGTAGTCACTGTAATGATTGTGTCTTGTGGCCCAAGTGAAGCTGAAAGGAGTCTCTAACGATAGTTCTGGGTGTGACATGCTGCTTAGGAAGACACTTATCCTTGGTAGCATACAATGGACTTCTCTGTGATCTCCTATGGTTGAGGGGTGGGATTCTTTTTAATACCAATTTTTATCATTTTTAAATATGTTTGGTTGTGTGCATATACACAAGTGTGTGTGTGCATATAAGTACAGATGTGTGAAGAAGTAAAAAAATAAAAATAAAAATAAAAGGTGAGCAGATTCCCTGAAGCTAGAGTTAAAGGTGGTTGAGAACCTCTGGATATGGATGTTGGGAACCAAACTTGGGCCATCTGTAAGAGTAGCATGCACTCTTAAACTCTTAAATCACTGAGCTCCTGAGCTGTCTCTGCAGCACCAGGGGAGATATTTTTGTTCATGTGCATATCAGAAAATTGTCCCTCCATGGGACTGAGTAATAGGGTCCAGCCTCTGGCTCCACAAGACAGCAGCATTGTGTTACCCACCCTTTGCTCCTTCCTGACTCATGGTCTTTAAAATACAGTCCCTTTATCTACCAAAGGCTTAACTAAAACAGGGACAGTTCTATAGTGTTCTTTTCATTTAAGTAGAAATTTCATGTAAAAATCCCCCCTAAGTTTTTTTTTAATTTATCTTACAAAAATGTTTTCCAAAGGCCATCTTCAAAAATAAACAGAAAAGATTAATAGTCAAGATGTGTTTGAACATGAATAACTAATTAGAGAGCAGAGGAGGGGTGGACAGTTGCTCTGTCAGACAGCAGAACTCCCTGTCAGATGATAATCATAGCAATAACATGAGTGCTGGCACATGGAGGCCTGACAGTCTCCCAGGAGAGGGACACCTGCATAAACATTGTCAAAACTCCACACTGGGGGCTGGAGGGATGGCCTAGCGGTTGAGAGCGCCGACTGCTCTTACAGAGGACCTGGGTTCGATCCCCAGCACCCACATGGTGGTCGAGAGCCGTCTGAAACTCCAATTCCAGGAGAACTCCAGTTCCAGGGGAATCCGACACCCTCTTCTGACCTCCGCGGCATTGCACGACACGGGTGCACAGACTTGCATGCAGACAGTGCATTGATACACATACAGAACTAAATAAATGCCAGGCGTGGTGGCGCACGCCTTTGATCCTAGCACTTGGGAGGCAGAGGCACGCGGATCTCTGTGAGTTCGTGGCCAGCCTGGTCTACAGAGTGAGTTCCAGGACAGCCAGAGCTACAGGGAGACCCTGTCTCAAAAAACAAAACAAAACAAAACAAAAAAAACTCCACACTGGAGAGATGGCTTAGAGGTTAAGAACACTAGCTGCTCTTGGAGAGGATCCAGGTTTGATCCCAGAACCCACATGGCGGCTAACAACCATTTGTAACTCTAGTTCCAGGGGATCTAACACCTTCTTCTGACTTCTGCAGGCATTGCATGACATGGGTGCACTTACACATGGAGACAGCGTACTCATACATATGAAGTAAAAGTAATAAATAAGGTACTTAAAAAAAACAGTGTCAAAACTAAACCACCGAAAGCTAACCAAAAGCTTGTGTAAATATTTGGTCTTCTGGTTAGAAAAACATGGATATGAAAGTAATAGCAGAAAGCATAAAGTGAAAACTTAGAAGATTTGAGTGAGTATGAATTCAAATGTTGGTGTCTTTATATAAAAGAGAGACGGGGAGAATGAGGGAAGGGAGGAGGGAAAAAGGAGGAAGAGAAAGCTTGGTTTATGTGCATTTCCACTAGAAAGAAAGTCCCAGTGTCTTTACCTGCAGGATTACAATTTATCAATTTATCAAAAAAGATGAAACCAAGCCAGGAGATATACACGCATGGTTAGCTGAGCCCTGTTAGGGACAGAGTCCACCTCCCACCCAGGTGGACTCTGTCCTGGGAGGTCAGTCTGGCCTTTGGGCTCTCAGCATGGTACAGCCTGGTATTTCCTCCTAGGGTCCTTCTCCCTTGGCCACCATTACTACAGAGTTCTTGATTACCATGTATGAAACCAACAGTGTCTAGAACTCCTGCCAAAAACATCATTTTAATGATGAGCGGTATGTCCCAAATTAAGGGAGCACACAATTAATTTGGAAACATTTAGGTTAGCCCAGTGGTGATATAGTATGCTTCCTTGTTTTTTTAATTTTAATTTTTTATTGAATTTTGCTTCTTATATAGTACATCTTCATCATATTTACACCACTTCCATATCTGCACTCACCAAATTTCATGCATTCTGCCATATATGTTAAAGCCTATGGAGTCCAGTTTGAGTCTCCAGTGTGCTTTGGTGTGAGTACCTCCCCAGAATCTGGTCAGCCTATCTAGCATTACTCCTTTAAAGACCACCAACGCAGTGATCATCTGCCAATGGCTCCTCAGCTAAGATTAGGGCCATTTACCCATTTCCCCACTCTGTGCTGGGTTTTTGTGGGGTTTTGAGTTTTCCCGGGTCTTGTGTATGCTGTAACCATTCCTGTAAGTTCATCTGAGCAAGCTCCCAGAAGCCTGGAAAAACTTTCCCTTCTTTTTTTTACAGGCACTGAAACACCCATATTTCCAAGTTGGTCAGGTATTAGGTCCTTCCACACACCATCCAGACTCAAAACCTACTTTAAATAGGCAGCAGCGGCCATTGGAATTGAAGCCATCTTTAACTGAACCAGATCCTAAGCCTTTGCCAGACATTACTGATCACCCTGTCAAACAACCCCAGCCAAAACACAGCCACCAACCACTGCAGACCATTCATCTACCACAGAATGTGATGGCGCAGCCACCTCCAAAGCAGCAAAGTCACCAGAAACCACCACAAACAGTGTTTCCAAGTATCATCAAAAACCTACCAACGGTAAGCAGCTGCATTGGAAGACTGGTGCAAGTTCAGTGTTGGGGAACATGCTCTGTGTTAAAGGCCTGGTTCTTTGGTTGGAGCTAGGCATGAAATAAGGTAACGTTCTAAGATGTGGAGGAGAAACTTCCAGAGCGAAGTAATAACATTGCATGGTGCTGGTGTCCTATAGAGAAGAATTGGATACTCAAGGGTACCGATCCTAAATCTTAAGGATTTTCTCAGGAATTTTACATTATTTTTGATAGTTAATGAACACAAACAGACTGGGGGTTGATAGAGCCTCTTTACAGACTTCTTTTTTCATTTCTGTAAACTCATCGGGTGTCGTGATTTTCACTGTCCTGTCAAGTGCACTCTTCCAAATGTGTTCACATGGAATTATAAGATGGAAAGAGATGTTTTTTTTTTTTTTTGAGTCAGGGTCTCACTATTTAGCCATGGCTACCATGGAACTTGCTATGAAGAACCAGGCTAGCCTCAAACTCACAGACATGCTCCTGCCTCTACCTGCCAAATGCTAGGATTAAAAGCCCGAGGTCCCCCTACCACAGGCAGTGGAAAGAGATCTTCTGAACATTGTATCTAATTCCTGATGCACTCCTAGCCTCTCTGCCATCTTAGCATGAGTTTCCCTCTCTCCACTAGCACTAATCACTTCCTAGCATACTGTTAATGTCATTTCTTGTATACTTTAGTCTTGCTCTTTCTACTGGAATTTAAGATCAGGGACGTCAGAAACATCTCAGTTTTGCTTATCAGAATAACTCCAGAATCTAGAAAGTGCTCACCAAGTGGTGGATTTTTTTGGGGGGGGTATTTTTTGAGACAGGGTCTCCCTTTAGTCCCAGCTGGCCTGGAGCTCGCTTTGTAAACCAGTCTTGCCTTGAACTCACAGAGATCTGTCTACCTCTGCCTCCTGAGTGCTGGGATTAAAGGTGTATGCCACCACACCTGGAAAGTGGTGGATTTTTAATAAATATTTGTAGCATGAATAAATAATTGGTTCCAGGGTCCTAAAGAGTCTACTTCTAGTTCTGAGTACTAGAAATTGGGTTTTCTGTAGCCTGTAATAAGAGGCAGTTACTCTTCTAGAAAGCAGCCTTGCAGGTGTTTGGAAACAGCTCTGGTATCCTCTGCCCTTTCTTCAAAACTTCCCCAGTTCCTCATATCCGCTATTAGTGTCTTTCATTGACAAACCTCTAAGTCTCCTCTCCAGCCTGCTCACTACTCAGAACTAGAGACAGATAGTACAAACCAGGGAATATGAGAGGGTGAAGCACCTCCACCCTTTGGGAAGTGAAGATCCACCCGGCCTCTGAGGATTACCTTAACCTTCCCAGTTTGGAAGTCCGTCAGGCTCCTAAATGGTTTGTGCACTGTGCTAGGCCCCTGGGTGCATTCACAGGGTTATAGAACCTAATAATCTAGCCCTAAATTTTTATGTAGCTTACACATTCTCGATCAGTGATAGAATATTCTGTCAATGAAAATGTCTGGATCTGTTTTGCTAATAAATATCTCTTCAGATCACATATTCTGTACTTCAACCTGTGTATTTGCTTTCTAGGGCTCTAAGAATTACAAGATCTCACTTTACCTTTCAAATTTCTACTTTCTTGAACATTAATTTTCTATCCCCAGTTTAAAAACCCTGATTCCTGTGGATTTATTTGTCTGTTTCTTCCCCTGAGTCTTCATTATGAATAGAAAAACAGGAAGTTCTTAGGTACCAATTAGAACCTTCTACATTGGCATCAATCCATTAATCACTCTATCAAATTCTTGAACAATGTATTGATCCACTTTTACTGTCCTGGATTATTGAATTGATGAGAGGGCATCATGAAAAACTATGACACCAATTTGACTGGATCTCATGTGTACTTACCCCATGTGTCATCTGATGGGGTCCTGGCTCTTCGTGAAAAATGGTGGCTTACATGATCCACCAGTTCCTTTTTATCTTAAAGCTCACAATTGAATTTAAAATCTTGGCCCTCATCCTATACCAAACATATTGATGTAGATTGAAAAGTTTACTTTCAATTTTATAAGAATTCCTTATCTGTAACCCATTCTGGGCTCCAGATGGTAGCATACTCTGCATGCTACTGACATGGCTTGACAGTGGGCAGCATTCAGTTTCACCCCAAACACAGTCTACTTAATAGGAGGATAGAACTCAGCTACACATTAACTTTTACTAACTCTACACATCTCGAGCTTCAGATCACTTAACTCTCTTTGGTTAGGAGATTTTTCTTCCTGACAAAGTAAATAACAGAGCAGGCTTGGCAGGTATCATCCCCGCCACCATCCTCCATCAGGCCATCAGCTTCATGCAATGGTAAGACATTCTTCCAGCGTCATCTCACTCATGTGCAGATGGCCTTCCATGCTCCATCCCTCATTTTGAACTGTCCTTACATTTTTTGGTTCATATGCCCCAAACCACTCTCTATCAGTTTAGAGGAAACCAGCTTACCATCTGCCCTAAGCCACAGCTTCTTCCTTGTTTCTTATGTCTGTGAATGGGGACACTATTCTAACATGATCACCCTTACTTTTTTAGTTTATTACATTTATTTATTTATTTATTTATTTATTTATTTATTTATTGCCCTTGGGGGGGGTCAGAGGACAACCTACAGGAGTCTGTTCTCCTTATTTCTGCCATGCATTCTCTGGGATCAAATTCAGGTCATCACGCTTGGCATTAAATGCCTTTACCCACTGAGCCATCTTGCCAGTACTAGACTTAAAATTTCAAGTCATTGCTGCCACCACCTCCTCTGCACCCATTGGAATCAATTAGTGAGTGGTGACAAGCTTGCCCAGGACTTAGAAAACAGGAGATATTTTCCTCATACAAGAAGCCTGTGGTCAGCAACCCAGAGCTCTGGAAACTTTGCCTAAAGAATTAGACTGCTTCTGTTAAGGCTGGAGAGGTGGCTCAGTGGTTAAGAGCACTGGCTGCTTTTGCAAAGGACCAGGGTTCAATTCCCAGCACCTACATGGTGGCTAATAGCCATCCTTAACTCCAGTTCCAGGAGATTTGATACCCCTTCTGACCTCCACGGGCATTGTATAACATGAGTACACTTACACACATGCAGGCAATACACTCATACACATAAAATAAAAATAATAAATACAATTTTTTTTAGAAAAAGCCTGGCTTCACTTCTTCTGAGGTGGCTTTACCAGGGCACTTCTGGCTTCCAGCTCCACCGTGTCAGCAGGTAGTTTTCATGTCTTGGCCAGGTGATGGCAGGTGTTCTTTCAAGTGTGGCACCTGCATTCTAGAGACAGAAGCATGGAGCATACCATGCCACGCCAACCTTAGTGTCCTCCTCCATAAGCCTCCACTTAAAAAGGATGGTGAGCTCACAGCCATGTCTGGGTTTTCTGGATATCTATGAAGGGCTAGCCCAGAACCTTAGTCCTCAAATACCTTGTGATGGCCAGTTTTTGCCCATCAACTTGACAATCTATAATCACCATGGAAGAGAGTCTCAATGAGGAACAGTCTAGATGGGTTGGCCTGTAGGCATATCTGTAGGGAATTATCTTCATTGTGTTAATTGGTATGGGAAGGCCTGGCCTAAAAGTGTGGGGTGGGGGGCATACCATTCCCTAGGCTTGGGTTCTGGACTGTATAAAAAAGGAGAAAGTAAGCTGAGCAGCAGGCAGGCATGCATGTATTCATTCTCTCTGTTTTTGACTGTGACTGCAATGAACTGCTTCACATTCCTGCCTTGCCTTCCCCACAGTGATGGACTGGAACCTGGAATTGTGGGCCAAATAAACTCTTTCTCCACAAGCTGCTTTCTTTGGGGTATTTTATCACAGCAAGGAAACGAATACTTCCCATTTCAAGTTGGAGGGCATCTCTCCTCCCTTTGAACACCTATCATATAATTGACACATTCTATCTATTCTTGTTAATTATTTAAATTAGGATATACATTGTTTCCTGAAGCAAACTCGTGTATTACATAACATTTCAGCCAATGGTGTGTCACATACTTGATGGTGGTAAGAAATTGCTATCACCCAGAATGGGTTGATGTGTTAAGGTGTTATTGCAAAAGAATTACAAAGTTTAAATTACTTAAAGTTTATAAAGTAAGTAGTTACAATAACCCAAGGTTGCTATATTATTGGAGAAAAAGTGCGTTTTTTATGTAATATAGCCTAGACTGAGCTGTGGCTCAGTATGCTTGAGGTCCTAAGTTCTGTTCCTAGCACCACAAACAAATAAAAAACCAACAAGCTTGGCATGGTAGTCTTTGGCTATTATCCCAGTACTTGGTAGACTGGGCAGGAGGATCAAAAGTTGTGTTTCAAAATAAATAAAATGAAGACAGAAGCCAACAATATATGGACAGTGTAGCCTCCCAGCACAGTGCTCGTAAACTCTGCTGTAGGGCACAGTAGCGCCCTGGCCTCATACTCACCACTCAGCTGCTCGCCCAGAGCATCATCTTGTCCTGCAGCCCCTTTGTGGTAGGTGTCCCAAGCAGGTGTATCATTGTTGTTGTTGTTGTTGTTGTTGTTTTAACTTTGTAGACTACGTTTTTACTGTTCTTTTTGTTTTCTTTTTCCAGAGGCAGGGATGGGCTGGGCTGGACCTAGGGCCTTGTTCACGCTAGGCATGGGATCTGCTACTGACCTGCATCCCAGCCTCTTCACTGAACTTGTCTATGTTTACGTATGGTTCGATACACAAGTACTAACTAACCATCCCACTGCAGTTACCTGCAGCATTCAGTCCAGTCACATGTGGAACAGGTCTGTTGCATATAAGCAAAAATCTCTACCCTACAGCATTGTTATTGGTATACTAGGTCTATTTAAGGACATTCTGTGATGTCCACCCAGCCATGACAATCACCTACAAATGCATTTCTCAAGATATGTCCTATCTGTGACACTTGGTTGTAAAGGAAAAGTCTCCTTGAAAATGGGGACAATTACTGTCTAGTAGAATTGCTCAGGCAATTATTAAAGATTAAATATTGTGGTGACTTTTTCTCCATAGAAACCGGGTAGCACATTGGGCCATAAAGGAGCTAGGCGACGATGGGGTCAGACCACCTTCAAGTCCGGAGAGAGCTGTGAAGATGCTGCGGACTCTGATTTGGGGGCTTCCTACTCAAAGAAACCAAGCATGTGTGCTTTCAAAGAAAAGAAGAAGAGAGAGGCTCCATTCTGGTACATGTCACACTCATCGACCTTGTTTTACTCTTTAAATATAATGACAAAGACATTTTAAAAATAAAGATAGATTAATATTCTCTTCTCTAAAACCCAAAAGTCTTTATGCATATCTCCAAAAAGGTAAAAATCTTGACTTGTCACAGTAATGGATAAGTGGTATGTATAGGTATGTGGGGTGGGGTGGGCAGGCTGAAGTTCTTAGTCAGCCTTTATGTTGCCCTTGTGTACTTTGGGGGGAAGGCAGGGCCGAGTCTAGACATGTTGCCCAGTCAGGTCTCAAATTCCCAGATTCTAGGAATCCTCCTATACTGGTGCCTGCCATATCACCCAGCTCGTTCACTCTTGTGAAATGTGATCATCATTTTTCCCACCTGAGGGTCACATTTCTGGGTGCAGAAGGCAGAGCACCATCTACAAAGTTAGTGGTTTCCTCTCATGGTGTTAAGATTTAAAATTATTAGATGTTTCCTGTTAAATTGTTTTTAAAATCATTTTGTGAAACTTTTCTGGAAGTTATGTGTTGGGTCATTATTAGTGCATTATTCAGCTGTGGTTGGGATGGCCTAAATTTTGTTGAACATACTTTTTTTGTGGGAACATACTTTCAGCTTTTGGAATTCTTGGAATAGAAGAGGAAAAGGAAAGACAACCAAGTCACAAGTCAGGGGAATTTATCTAGCAGCTTTGGCATTGAGGTGCAGAAGTCTTCCCTTTCAGGACACATGTCTCTGAAGATACATAAAGAATCTCTTATGGCTACATACAGAACATTCTTAGTTTCTAGATCCTTACTATCATACGTACTCTTCCCTATGATATGTGAATTTAAGAAAAATCTCATTTAATCCTGTTAGGCAGGAAGGCACAGCACTCGGCCACTGCAGGGTTCACACGGTTCCGGCATCATTCTGAGGTGCTGAGCAAAGGAAGACATGAGAAGACTGGCACTGTCATTCAAAAGCCTTCCTGTTGCTCTCTGTCTTCTACTGCATTGGAAGTAGGGCAGGTTAACACACACTGTAGTCCCAGCTACTCTGCAGTCTGAGGAAGAAAGATCTAAAATTTCAGGACCAGTCTGGATAATACCATTGAGACCTGGTCTCAGAACAAAGTAAAAAACAGGCATGGTGTCATATACCTATAAATCCCAGCACTTGAGAGGTAGAGAGAGGAGGATCTGGACTTGAAGGCTAGGCATCTATATAGTGAGATCAAGAAGTGATGTCTTAAAATAATAACAGCACACACACACACACACACACACACACACACACAGCGCCAGGCTTTGTGTGACACATGCTGCAATTCCAGGAGGCTGTGGACCACAAGTTCCGGGCTGATCCAGGCAATTTAGGAGCATCTGGTCTCAAAATGCAAAAGATGCTGGGAGTGTAGTTCAGTATAGAGTGCTTGCCTTACAAGCATAAGACCCTGAGTTCAACTCCAGTTACCATGAGAAAGTAAGGGAGGGGATGGGGAGAACCTTTATAAGTGGAAAAAAAAAAAAAAAAAGAATACACTGGAATAAGAGGAGAAAGAACCGAGAAACAGTGACCTATTTCCAATGAAGCAGCCCTACAACAAGAGCAGGAAGCCAGAGCCATGCCCCAAACAACCGTCCTAAACGGAAGTTACTTTAGTAACAGGCAGAGGCGGCTGGCCTGCTTCCCTTCTTCCCACATGCATGATCCACTTCCACGACAGTTCCCGAAAAGACAAGCAGATCCCACATTAGCCAGCTGCAGTCAGCTGTAGAGCTGCTGTCACACATTGTCAGTATAGGAATGAGCTTGCAGGGAGGATGGAAGCTATCGGATGGCATTCCTGTCAGCAGGAGGATTGCTTGAAAGGCTGTAGCAGGTGTAGAGAGCTACTGGTTTTCCTGCTGGGACTAATACTTTGTGTTGACTTTCAAGGCTTGCAGAGTCAGGATCCACATGCTCCACCCACTCAACAAGGGAAAATAGGAATTTATATGCTCCTATTAGTCTAACATCAGATACAGACTTGTCAACTGCTTCAACAGCTAAACGGTACTATTTGAAACAATCAAGATACCTTCCAGGTAAGTAGAAAAACAAACGAACAAACAGGTTTATTGCTAAATCCCAGTACTCAGGAGGCAGAGGGAGGAGGATTGGGGATTCAAATCCAACTTCAATTCAAAACAATAGAAGTGTTTCTTGCTAACCAGACTATAGACAGATCAGTTCAGGTGCCTTGAAATCACTGAAAAGAGGGCAGCAGTGAAATATAAAGTATGACACAGGACTCTTCGGTGGTAGTGGTGGTGGTGGTGGTGGTGGTGGTGGTGGCGGCGGCTCTGCGTGCTACCAGGAACTTTTTTTTTTTGTGGGGCTTGATGTAAACATTTCTTTTTTTATTGAATTTTTACGTGTTTCATACATAATTTTTCAGTCAGCCTTAACCAGTCTATCTGCTTCTCCCTTGGCACAGGCCACACCCCCCATCTTTTGTGCTAGGGTCCATTGCACCAAATTACTTTCATCCTCAGTGCCAGCTCATCCACCAGGGACTTTTTGTCCTTCCTCTGCCACTAGCAGAAATCTGTCCAAGAGATGTAGAACTGAGAGCTGGGATGTGAAGAGCATGTGCCTAACATCAGGAGAAAAGAATCATCATCATCATCATCATCATCATCATCACCAAATGATGATGAATCCACTTCTTCAAAGTACTGCCCTCTATAACTGCTTGCAAATTGGTTTTACATGAAGGATGCTTGTACTCATAAATTATTACTTAATGTTAAAAAATGAAAAAAAAACTGAGAGAAAGATGCAGGACAGTTATGGCAGAATGCATGATCTGGGATGGGGTGGGATGGGGTGGGGTGGGGGAAAGGGAAAGGGAAATATGCCTGAACTGAATTGGAAAATGATGTATGAAATACACAAAGCATCAATAAAAAATGAAAATTAAAAAAAAAGTACCGCCCTCACCAGAGCTGCGACGACTTAGTGGGAAAGTTTTTTCTTTTTTTTTTTTTTTTGGTCTTTTCAAGACAGGGTCTCCCTGTAGCCCCAGCTGTCCTGGAACTCACTCTGTAGACCAGGCTGGCCTTGAACTCACAAAGATCCACCTGCCTCTGCCTCCCGAGTGCTAGGATTAAAGGCATGCGCCACCACGCCCGGCTAATGGGAAAGTTTTTTAAAGCAATACAGCACCCCTGTTGAAAGCCACAGTAAGACCCTGTTATATTTATCAGGGGGTAAAAATATAATTCATGAATTAACATATCATCCAAACATATGTGTCTATGCCAAAGTAACCTACCATAACTATTAGTGCTGCTTAAATACCTATATATCAAAAATGTGAATTTTTAAAACTATTGTTTCCTAAACCATATAGGTCTTTATAAGTTCATTCTCCCTGCTGGGTAGAACAGGCTAGATGCTCAAAGAGGTTAGGAGACTGGTCAAGAGGCCATTGCATGTGTGCAGATGGGAGAGGTGACACTGTCCACAGGAGCGGAAGCAGAGGTCAACATGGTGCAATCTAGACATGGTGGTGGTAGAAATAATAGGCCGTGCTGATAGGTAAGCCTGAGCAAAGACACAGAACACAGGCATTTGTGTTGGTTTCTAACTGGTTGACTTGGCAATAGGGGGTGCTGGTGGGGTGCTAGCTGAGGACAAGAGGAGTTGGGGAGACATGTATGTGGAAGCAGAGAATCAAGATTGAGTTAACAATGCCTCTTAAACACCCATGTTGGTCCATCTAATTATAGGAAATGGGGTATTGACTCTGGAGTATTGGGGATGTCCAGACAGACTTTGGCCCCAAATAATATTTTGTCCTCTAACTCTTAAGTTAAGAGAAAGATCTTTAGGGCTGGAGATATGGCTGCCCTTCCAGAGGACCTGGGTTCAAATTTGAGCACCCACATGGGAGCTAACAACTGTCCATAACTCCAGTTCCAGGGGATTGGACATCCGCTTCTGTCCTCCATGGGCATTGCATGACATGGGTGCACTCTCCCACATACAGGTGTCACAGTCATACACATAAAATGAAAATAAATAAATCAAAAAAGAAAGATTTTTAAACTCTCAAAGAAGTGTCCATACAGATATACTGAGGCCAAAAGTAGACAGTCTTTTTCTGTTTTGTGTTTTGTGGATGTGATCATTCACAGCTTCCTAAATGCAGTGGGAGAACACTGGGTTCCTATGAGGAAGACTGGCCTTGCACATCTGTCTCCTAAGGTGTAAGCCACCGAATCCATGAGCCAGAAGTTTGTTTGGGAAGGAGGGTCAAGGCAGAGCAGAGAGAAGGTTGGGACTGTATTCTCAGCAAGACTGATTTGTAGCATCTCTTTGTAGATCTTGTAGGCACCCCTTGCAGCTCCACAAATTAGAGGGCAGCCCATTCTGTTGTTACTACAATCACCAGGAGAAAAAAAAAAGTGAAGCTGAGGAACTAAAAGTTTTTTTAATATGATTAATTGTAACCTGCTACATCTCTTTGGTTAGTGCTGTGTCATCTGCATACATGAATGTCCATGCTTTGTGTTTTGGTCTATTACCCCTTTCCTACCTCCCCACCCCTTGCTGGTCTTCTTCTCCCCAAAAGGCCTCTGCTTTTATGTACTGCATAGTCTGTTTGTCAGATGATAGCCTATTATCATTCCATTTCTAAGTATGTCATTAGAACCTGAATCCATAGGAGTCCATCCTGTAAGAAAGGGAAGTTATTCAGTCAAGTGCTTCCTTCAAGAGCCAATAGTGACAGGTGACCTTCAAGGCTCCATGGTTCTGGTCCTAAAAGAGACAGAGTCACATGTCTTGGGCACATGACATCTTCCTAAGGAAGTCAATGTGTGGAAAGCAAAAGCTCATACTGCCAGGACTTGGTTCCAGCTTCCTCAGTGATGGTGTCCACATAGCTAATGACATCATTGGTGTGTGACCTGCAGTCTTGGGCTTTAGCACCTCCAAAGTTCAGCTGAAAATCAGCCAAAAGCAAATACAAAAAGTTTTCAGATCTTTTTAAAACAAGCTGAATTAACATTGTAAAAATGTCCATTTTACCAAAACTCTTGTATAGATTTAATGCAATCCCAATCAAAATCCCTAAGAGTTTCTTCACAGGCTTGGAAACAAAAGTTCTTAAATTCATTTGGAAAAACAAAAGACCCCAGAATAGCCAAATCAACCCTGAGTGAAAAGAGCTACACAGGAGGGATCTCTATACCAGATTTCAAACTATACTACAGGGCTATAGTCATAAAAACAGCCTGGTACTGGCACAAAAACAGACCTTTTGACCAATGGAACAAAACCGAAGATCCAAATCTGAGCACATATAATTTCAGCCATCTCATATTTGACAAGGGGGCCAAGAAACCACAATGGAGAAAAGACAGCATCTTCAGCAAGTGGTGTTGGCAAAACTGGATCACCACTTGTAGAAGAATGAAATTAAACCCCTACCTCTCGCCCTGTACAAAAGTCAACTCCAGATGGATTAAAGACCTCAACGTGAAACCCCAAACTCTGAAGGTGATAGAAGAAAAAGTTGGCAGCAGACTACAAGACATAGGCGTAGGAAAAGACTTCCTAAATCAGACAGCAGCTGCACAAGAATTAAGGTCGACAATTGACAAATGGGACCTCATCAAACTCAAAAGCTTCTGTACATCAAAAGAAACAATCAAGGAAGTGAAGAGAAATCCCACAGAGTGGGAGGAAACCTTCACTGCAGATACATCTGACAAAGCATTGATTTCCAGAATATATAAACTACTCAAAAAACAAAGAAAAAAGAAAACAAACGACCCGCTCAATAGATGGAGCAAAGAACTGAACAGAGACTTCACAAGCGAGGAATTAGAGATGTCTGAGAAACACCTCAAGAACTGCTCAACATCACTAATCATTAAGGAAATGCAAATCAAAACCACTTTAAGATATCATCTTACTCCAGTAAGACTGGCTAGGATCAAGAAAACAAATGATACCAAGTGCTGGAGAGGTTGTGGGGAAAGGGGAACACTCATCCACTGCTGGTGGGAATGTAAACTCGTACAGCCACTATGGAAAGCAGTGTGGAGAACCCTTGGAAGACTTGGAATGAACTTGCCACCCGACCCAGTCATACCACTCCTGGGCATGTACCCTCAAGACTTACGCCACCACAGAGATACATGCACGGCCATGTTTATTTCAGCTCTCTTCACAATAGCAAAGAGCTGGAACCAACCTAAATGCCCCTCAACTGACGAATGGATAGAGAAAATGTGGTACATCTACACAATGGAGTTCTATGCAGCAGTAAAGAAAGACGACATCATGAGCTTTGCAGGAAAATGGCTGGAGCTAGAGGACATCATGCTGAGTGAAGTAACACAGTCTCAGAAAAACAAATGACGAATGGTATCCCTCATCTGTGGATGCTAGTGCCAATTACCCAGTTGTAAGTATTTCTTGTGTAGGGCCCCCTGAGCTTCTGTACAAAGCAGTTGGACATAATGCATTTTGGAAACAACAACAACAACAGAAAATACTGCATCAAAGAACTGACTGAAACAGTGAACTTCTGCTCAAAACAGTCAACGTCCCCATGGAAAATATTGAGAAAGACTAAGACATGGAAAGCATGTTTGGCAGAATGCACGAGCTCTGACGGGGTGGGGGAATGAGCGGGAACACAGGTCTAGATTTGTTAAAAATAAATAAATAAATACAATAAAAAAAAAAAAGAAATGCATATGTCGAAGAGGTTCAGTTCTACATAAAGTATCAGTAGAACCCAGTAGAGCACTGAAGAGAAAACTAACCTGGTATATACAAACTATCTACTTAGAAAAAGAACACGTTCCTTGTGTATTTTGAAATGTGATACAGGCTGTGGTGTCAAATGCTTATAATTCCTATCAGGCTGAGGCAGGAGGATTATGTGCTGGAGGCCAGGCTAGGCTATGCAGGAGTTCAAGGCTATGCTGAGCTATACAATGAGACTTTGTGTCACAAAATGAACTACATTCCGTCTGGAAATATAGTTCAATGGTAAAACACTTGCCTAATATGCCCAAAGGTCTGTATTGAAGGCCTAGCAAGGTGTGTTTGTGTGAGTGTGTGTGTGTGTGTGTGTGTGTGTGTATGTATGTGTGTGCAGTAAAAAAAATAAAAAATAAAAAATAAAAAATAAAAATAAAACAAGCTGAAAGTACCCCCTCTTGACCACTATCACCAAAGCTCAAGACTGAACTGATGTTTCAGATTTCAAAAAAATTATAATTTAAAACACCTTCTTTCCAAGTCCATCACCCACACCTTTCGAGTTCCCAGGTGGTAAGGCTTCTACTGTGTCTCCTCTGCAAATAAGAACTTGTTGAGTTTCCTGTAAATGTCTTCCTTGTGTTTCTCCCCAAGCATCTGGCCCAGAATATGCTTCTAAAGCAAATGAGGTCCAGGTTTTTGAAGAGAAATGTGCCTCCTTCATTTTTATAAGGCCTTTAGTACAACATCAAGCATTTATTGTTACTTATATTGTAAGGTTTATTAGTAATTAATTTATATTACTGTTACTTATTAAATAGAAGTTGTTATGGGGCTGGAGAGATGGCTCAGTGGTTAAGAGCACTAACTGCTCTTGCAGAAGACCCAGGTTCGAGTCCCACTACCCACATGGTGGCTACCAATAGTCCATAACTCCAGTTCCAGGGGACTCCAATGCTCTCCTCTGACTTCCATGGGTACTGAACAACATGGGTGCACTTACATACAGACAGACAATACATTCATACACATTAAAAATAAATAAATAGAATATTTTTTAAAAAGAAGTTGTGTGGTATTATCTTCCAGGTTTGAGCTGAAGACTCAGGATACTGTTTAAGAGCACATGTTTGCTACATTTTAACCTAAATTTATCCCTAGCCTCCAGTCCACAAAATGTTTAGTGTCTGTTTGAAATGTGCATCTTTCCTTCAAATTCACTGTCACATTATAACCTTTGAAATGACTGCTTTGTTCCAAGGTGTGAATCCCAAGAATGTGTCTTTGGTAGCCAGTGGAAAGGATATAAATTCATATGCTTGGAATAATCAGTTGTTTCCAAAGTCACTGGGTCCCATGGGGGCAGAACTTGCTTTCAAGAGGAATAATGCAGGTAACATAATATATGTAAACTCTAAATATATGGTGCTTAACCTTTACAGATGTTTGCTTTACAGATGTCATAGCTGCCATCCTTAAGTGGCAGTTTGTGTGGCTGGGAGGGAGGGGGGATATACATGATTATCCAAATAAATCCTGAGCATAGGTAGTTTTAAAGTTTGTCAGCTCCTCATCTTTCATCCAGGGTCTTCCTAAATGTCTCTGCCTTCTTAGCAAGACGCCCCTTGCTTCTCCTACTTTACCAAAAAGAAGATGAAGAAGAAGAAGAAGAAGAAGAAGAAGAAGAAAAAGAAAGAAAGAAAGAAAGAAAGAAAGAAAGAAAGAAAGAAAGAAAGAAAGAAAGAAAGAAAGAAAGAAAGAAGAGAAGAAAAGGAGGAGGAAGAAGGGAAGAAGAGGAGGAGGAGGATAAGGGGAGGAGGAAGAGAAGGGGGGAGGAGGAGGAGGAGGAGGAGGAGGAGGAGGAGAAGGAGGAAAGAGAAGAAGTTGTTGCATTGGCTAAGCTGGCCCCAAACGTAAACTTGTCCAACATAAGTCAAAGGAAGTTTGATATGCTGTGGCCAGTGTTGACAAAGGAGCTAACCCTTGTTAGAATTGGGTAGTCTAAACTCAGAGGTCACTGGGAGGATCCAGAGTTTGAGTCCAGTGTGGGCTAAGAAAGACCCTATCACCTCCAAAATCTTAGCTTTTAGAAAACAGAAAAAGGCAGATTCAATTGAGCTGTTTGTTGACAGTGAACTAAAATTCTTTGTCAACAGATCATTAGGGCATAAAGAATAGTACCAAAAAGATTTTCACAGTGTTTTGCATTAACAAGGTTTCTTGATGCTTCTGCCTCTAAAAATGAAAACCAGGACAAAAGAGTTCTTGCTGGACCTCATGGGCTCCACCACAGCTGGTCACTTGTTGATATGTAAGCAACTTGAAAAGTCTCATTTTCTCATTAAGAGCTGTGTTTCCAAGAATGCTTACTTTTCATGTTTAGTAAAAATGTATAATACTTATCTTTTTATTATATACAATGAATCCCTAAACTTAAAACCCAGGGGAAAATTATTGTCGTTACAGAAATCTATATTGTTTTCAACTTACATAGTTTTTGAGTGGTCAGTTTAGACTTTTAAGCCTAAAATTATATTTGGATAAAATCTTGGAGCTGAAGTATAAACAGAAATGTAATTTTACAGGGAAAAGGGAATTAATGTGAAATTCTCACCTGTGAAAAAGATGCTTGTTCATGTGCTTTTATATCAGTATTGATGAGCTCATAATTACTATGACATTTAGACTGCATTGGTTACAGTTAGAGAGAGATAGAGCAGTCTTTTTACAGGCCAGCTAGGGCTACAGGGAGACCCTGTCTCAAAAAGACCAAAAAAAAAAAAAGTTGTCATTTTTTTTTTCACTTTTGTAATGACCACATGCCAGAAAGTGCATCCTTTGCATCTGGGAAATTTATGATGAAAATTTTTAGATATCAACTTAAAAGTATGTGAAATACTGAGTTCTGTAAATGTGATGGCATTGTGTCAAAAAGTCTGGTGATAGTGTCTGCAGCCTGTGAGCAATTTACTATATCACTCTGACATGACACCCTTGGCCTTATTGACACAAAACCCAGCTCTCATCCCAAAGGCAGTAAGAGGTAGTTTAATCTTGAGCCTCATGAGTGACTATGGCCTAGGAACATGAATTCATGTAGCCCTGGACAGCTTGTTCCAACAATATGTGGAAGTGCTTACATATAATTTTATTAACTACAGAAGAAAATCATGTACCAGGACATTACCAGATAGGTGGTGGGGCTCATAAGTAGGCAGAGAAAGCTCTGCCAGAGGTCTCAGATGTTATCTAATGACATTTCTAGCTCTTGGACTGGTGGAAGCTCATGGTCTGGTAAAAATGCCTTTTAAAGGTTTTGTTAGTCCACAGGATGCTAGGTGAATCTCTGGGGTGGGCAGAGAATGGCTTTGAAAAGGACCACAATTACCACAAGATAACTGGCTCCAGATCTGTAACATTCTAAGTCTCAACAATCAGGAATCTCTCAGTCATTTGGCCTTGCCAAATCTTCAATACAGATATGTGGGCTATGGGGGGTGGTCTTGGGGGCCATTTTAGAGACTTTTTACAAGTTTTTCAGACTCTCTAAGAACTCATCTTGCCCGTTTAACAAGGATGAGGCATCCTACACCACATCTCTCTAATTCACTTATTTTGTTTCAGTTATTTAAAGGTAATATTCACAGAACTCAGCTGTTATACAGATCAGCTCAAGTGACTATGCCCTAGCTCTGCATCTTGGGGATTTATAGTCAGCAGCACATGAAAGCTGTTACAACACATGGAGAATTCTTTCTGGATCTTTCCATCAGTAATCTAACTCATTTTTTTCTCTGCTTTCCTGTAACACTCTCCTTACCACTCCTTGTTTTCACCTGCCTTCCTTTAGAAGAAAGCATAATTAAACCAATTGAAAAGCTATCATGCAAGGAAAGTTTTCCTGAAAAACTAGAGGATCCGCAAGGTAATTTCTGGTCATTAGAATGAGTCCAGCTTGTTCTTTGACTTGCATGTCTGCTTTTCTTCCCACCCTTCACCCTAACTAGTCCTTTCATGAAAGGCCACAGTGACCTGCTTTTAGGGTCAGATCGTAGCTAATGTAGCAACGTTCTGTGTCAAAAACACCTTCCTTCAGGAGCCGCTCTCAAAAACCTCTGTGCTTGTCTTCTTAAATTAGGGCAATTTCTAAAAGAACAATAATCCTATTTAAAATGATTTAAAGAATATGTCTTGTTTGGGAGATCAGTATTCCCAGGATATATTTTTAATTCTGAAACTCTTTTCTTAAGCACCAAAAGTTAATTAAAAGAAATCCTAGGTTAAGAGTGATGTTGGATATACTAAGGGATGTCAATAGTTTCTACAATGCCAACTAACTCCAGCCTAAATAGTCTGCAAGAAACAGACACTTCAAATACTAAGCTAAAATAATTTAAGAAGACCTAATTGCCTGTTTCTTTTATTCATTGTAAAATTCTGTGATAAGAGAGCCCAATGCATGGCCTTTAGTGTCTGCCATGTCCACAGTTTCTCTTCTTTCAACTAGTTGTTTAAGATGGAAGAAATGATATTTCTTTAGATATTACTATATAACTATGCCCGGCATTTCTTTCATCCAGTCAATGCATTTGCTGTGGAACTTCAAACAAGAGCCACATCCTAAATCATCTACTGAATGTGATCAGGGCTTTGAACTTCCCTTACAAAACTCTTTTGAGGCTGGTGGATATAGCTCAGTTGGTAGAGTGCTTGCCTAATGTAGGTGAAGCTGTAGGTTCAGTGCCCAGCACTGCAGACACTGGGCGTAGTCACATACGCTTCTCATTCTAGCACGTGCGAGGCTGGAAGCAGGAGGGTTAGCAATTCAAGGTCATCCTCAGCTCTATTCTTCCAGGCTAGCCCTTTGAAGTAAAGGGCGGCTGGTGGCTCACAATGAGTACTTGAGGTAAGAAGAGAGCCAGTAAGGCCACTGCACTAACATAAATACCTCAGGGTTAAAGGTTGTGCAGACGTAACACGTGCCTGCTTTGTGACTTGCTCTTAGACCTTTGTTGCTTTGAGAGCTCCTGGAGCAAACATTCAAGTGCTCAGTCCCAGAAGAGACAAGGACCCCATGGAAAACACGCTTCATTTAACTGCCAGCTACCCAGTTCTTTGAAACTCCTAGGGCGATCAGAGCCCTGTCCACTCTAGCTAGCAAGCCTGCTTCCTTTCCTGAATGGCAAAGCTTGCTTATGCCCTGCTTTGCCCTCAGATCACTCTGGTTTGTTGAAGCCTGCCTCATGTCACCTGCTGTTTCCTGTGGCTATCCTGGAGGCTGTCTCCCCAGACCTCTTTGCCTTGCCTGCCTTTCCTTTCCTGCACTTCCATGCCCCCTCTCCTCACAAAGCCCTATTCCTCTCTTATTGTTGATGTTGTTCTGGGTCTGTTCTGGGACCCTACATGTTCCTCAGTTGCTATGCACTGGCTTCTGCAAACTACAGTGATAGGACCAGGAGACCCTGAGCACAGCTCATGGCCAGCTTCCTCACCCTGACCTGAGCACGGCTCATGGCCAGCTTCCTCACCCTGACCTGAGCATGGCTCATCTCCAGCTTCCTCACCCTGACCTGAGCACTGCTCATCTCCAGCTTCCTCACCCTGACCTGAGCACGGCTCATGTCCAGCTTCCTCCCCCTGACCTGAGCACTGCTCTTCTTCAGCTTCTTCACCCTGACCTGAGCACGGCTCATGTCCAGCTTCCTCACCCTGACCTGAGCACTGCTCTTCTTCAGCTTCTTCACCCTGACCTGAGCACGGCTCATGTCCAGCTTCCTCACTTGACCTGAGCACTGCTCTTCTTCAGCTTCTTCACCCTGACCTGAGCACGGCTCATGTCCAGCTTCCTCACCCTGACCTGAGTACGGCTCATGTCCAGCTTCCTCACCCTGACCTGAGCACAGCTCATCTCCAGCTTCCTCACCTGACCTGAGCACGGCTCATCTCCAGCTTCCTCACCCTGACCTGAGCACGGCTCATCTCCAGATTCCTCCCTTGACCTGAGCACGGCTCATCTCCAGCTTCCTCACCTTGACCTGAGCACAGCTCATCTCCAGCTTCCTCACCCTGACCTGAGCACGGCTCATCTCCAGATTTCTTACCNAGCTTCCTCACCCTGACCTGAGCACGGCTCATCTCCAGATTTCTTACCTTGACCTGAGCATGGCTCATCTCCAGCTTCCTCACCTTGACCTGAGCACGGCTCATCTCCAGCTTCCTCACCTTGACCTGAGCACTGCTCATCTTCAGCTTCCTCACCTTGACCTGAATGCCTTCTGTTCCTGTCTTTCCTCCAAGCCTATTACCCCACCCCCACCAAATTGCTGTCAAAAGCATCCCTTCCAGCCACCTAGACTCCATGGAGGTCAATCCCCCCTCTTCCTCCACACTGTAAACTACCCAGTCCCCTCTTCGATCTCTGGAAAACTGCTTGCTTCTCATCCTCATCCTCATTTCAGCAAGGAGTGCTCGCATAACTGGCCTTTGCCTTTAGATTCCCCTTCAACCCATCCTGCACTGCCTTCACATTGACCATTTGCTAAAGAGTAATTATGGGGACACTGACAATGATGATGATGGTGACACAGCTAGCATTTGATGAATGCCACATTCTATGCAAAGAATTCTATGCCTCCCTATATTTTATTCAGGACACACAACAACCTTGTGAATAAGTTTACTTACCACCTCATTACAGTGACAAAGGGCATAGAGAACACTTGGGAATGGGGCCTTCCCTTGCCTGCCCCCCACACGTTGAGACTTGGTATTGGGGTGTGGAGGTGGCTCATAAGTTAATAGTGCTTCCTGACCTTCCACATGACAGGAATTAAGTTCCCAACACCCACAGAGGGTAGGAAGCTCATAACTGTAACTCTGGCTCCAGGGGATCTAGCACCCTCTTCTGGCCTGTGTACATTCGCAGAAAACACACACACACACACACACACACACACACACACACGTAATTAAAATAAGTCTTAAAAAAAAGAATTGTTGCCATCAAAAAGCTTCATGTCTGGAGTTCCTTTACTGAGGGGGGCCTTAGACAAATCACTTACAGAGCCACACGGTGTACAACAGTTAGTGCACTGGAGAGAGTTGTTCCTGGGACTGAATGAGAGTTTCTGTGACCAGCATAGCATAGTACTTGGAACATAGTAGGTACTAATTCAGAATAAATCTACAGCACCCTTAACTATTCCCCTTCTAACTGAAACTTTATGATGTGTCACTAGGAAATCTTGGAAGCTACACCACTTGCAATCAGACAGAATACATGCCTGCCTTTCTCAAAAAAGAAGTGGGATCGGCCAGCCAGAGGAACCACTTAGCACCTCTTGGTGCAACAGCATCAGGTAAGAACCACCTCTTGATACAATTTTTGAGATTTCTTAGTAGAGAAGAGTATTTTCCTTTCTAAATTTATAAAGTCTCTTTTTTTAAGCCAGGCGTGGTGGTATACGCCCTTAATCCTAGCACTTGGGAGGCAGAGGCAGGCAGATCTTTGAGTTCAAGGCCAGCCTGGTCTACAGAGCAAATTCCAGGACAGCTGGGGCTACAGGGAGACCCTGTCTCAAAAAGACCAAAAAAAAAAAAGTCTCTTTTCTTGAGTGAAGACTTTTAAGTTAGTCTCACATTATTGGCACAATTCCAACTGTTTTTGTTGCAGAGGTCTCCATGTTCACACTCACCTGATGGTGGAGTTTGTCTTTCTCAGATGACGCAGTTGACATCTCGCAGCTTACCTAAGGTCACAGAACTAGTGAAGCCAGGGAAGACCCTGGGCGAGTTCACGTCCAAAGAGTCCATCTTATTACACATTGAGCTGTGAGAAGAGGCAGACAGCATTTTCTGCCTGGTGCTTGGCATAAAGCCAAAGTGTAACAAATATGGGCACTTGATCTATGTTTATCACACAATGGTTTCTCTGTGGTTCTGTTTTAGAGTAGAGGAACTCATGACGGCCCAGCTTCCTACCTGGCTTTTGCTGAGAAGCAGTATGAGGTAGTCTAGGGTTGATTCCTCCACCTCCAGGGTCATGGCTAATTGGTGTTGATTTGTGCTCCAGCAGCACAAGGTATGACAGCCACATGCAAGGGTATGCTTTTGAAATTGAAAGTGGCAAGCCAGGCATGGCAATGCACTCTTGTAAGCTCTAGCACCTGGAAGGCTGAGGAAGGAGGGTCAAGAGCTCAAAGCCTGCCTGTGCTATGTAGTTGACAGACAGAGACAGACAGGAAAGGAACTGGTGGTCCCTGAGCCTCCAGGATTTGACTGAGAATGTTTTCTAAAGTTATTTCAATTTAATATAATCTTAATGAAGCACCAAAAATAACATTAAGGTATACAATCAAAAATTGGTTCAAGTTTTCTTGTTATTTAATTTTTTTTGTCTTTTTGAGACAGGGTCTCCCTTTAATCCCAACTGGCCTGGAGCTCACTCTGTAGACCAGGCTGGCCTTGAACTCACAGAGATCCACCTGCCTCTGCCTCCCGAATTGTTATTTAATTTTTAAATCGACCTCCCAAATGCTGTCACTGCCCATCCTAACCAGGGTATTCTGATTTGATTCTTTTATGCTATACATGACTGTAACTAGAAATATAAAAAGCACAACTACAAATATAAAAATCAACAGCCATTTTGTATTTCTTGCCACAGTAAACTGCTTAGGTGATACTGATTTGGCTTATCAGTAAAAATAACTGGTTCATTATCTTCCTGCAAAAACAAAATCCGTCCACATAAGTAAGCACATTGTATATAAGGGTGACTTTTTAGAAAGCCTCCCATATTTTAAGGCAGCCTTATCATGAATTAACAGCAATTTTCAATCTAAAAAAATGTTAATATAAAATAAAAAACCATGTTTGGAAGTACTTTATTGTCCGAGTACTCTTAGAAACTGAGAAGGGATCTTTTGAAAAACACTTTTGTAAGGTATTAGAAGCTTTTATGTATTAAGTATTCTTCAAAATAAGCATGCATGTTCCTGTTTTCATTTTTAAATAAATTTCTTTCTCTTAACTTTTCATCTCTTCATTTACTCTGCTTATCAGATTTTCCTACAGGTGGTGATAGAATGAAAGGTATAAACAAAGTAAACATTACTCACTCTCAAGTGGTACATGCAAACCGTTAGGAAAACACTGTTCTGTAAGAGAAACGTCTTCCAGTTTCCCACAAGAAATAAAACCAGGTCATTTACTCATCTATTCCCTCCATCTGATTGTCTCCCTCTCTGCCTTCCTTCCCCACCCTCAGGTTTTGAAAGGAAAAACCCAGCTAAGGTCTTCATCCCTTCCCATTTAATCTCTCATTGCAATACTTCCTTACCCCTGCTTTGACTGTAGCAGGATGGGGGAGCGACTTCCATACACAGCTACCCACAGAAGCCACTACTGCATGATTATTCCTGGGGAGTCTGTTTTACTCACCCCAGATAGAGAACATGGCAGCAGGTCAAAGAAATTACTCCATCCAATCCAGCCTGGCAAGCCAGTAGTTCACTGGGGTTCTCCAGGAGCAGGGGTAAGTCAGGCAGCTGTGCCAGTGAAAACCCCAGGCCACCGTGGGTGACAGGTCACAAAACTGCATCACCCAGGTCCCCTGAACAACTTGCAGGCAGCCACATCACCAGACTCCTCTCCTCCCAGCAACTGCTCACTGCATACGCCACCTTGGGGAAGGGTCCATGAGTCAGGGTCTAGAGCTTCCAGTCTTGTAAGTTAGTTATTTCCTCAACCTCCTGAGCTTCCCTCCCTCCAGCTCCAGGATGGAAGTGCTTCACTCTGGGAAACAACCCTAATATATTCAGAAAGCATCCCAGGATCTCCATCCTGCAGCACTGTGCCTCGCTAAAAGCATCCCAGGATATCCATCCTGCAGCACTGTGCCTCGCTAAAAGCATCCCAGGATCTCCATCCTGCGGCACTGTGCCTCGCTAAAAGCATCCCAGGATCTCCATCCTGTGGCACCGTGCCTCGCTAAAAGCATCCCAGGATCTCCATCCTGCGGCACCGTGCCTCGCTAAAAGCATCCCAGGATCTCCATCCTGCGGCACCGTGCCTCGCTAAAAGCATCCCAGGAGCTCCATCCTGCGGCACCGTGCCTCGCTAAAAGCATCCCAGGATCTCCATCCTGCGGCACTGAGCCTCGCTAAAAGCATCCCAGGATCTCCATCCTGCGGCACTATGCCTCACTAAAAGCATCCCAGGAGCTCTATCCTGCGGCACTGTGCCTCACTAAAAGGCCCTGCTTTTCCCTCAGCATATGTTTTTCTACAAGGGGTTGAATGCTTCTCTTGAGACAAATGCAGTTTTTAAAATAAGCCACAGCAGGCATTGCAGGCCTTGGTGCCCACACGTGGGAGGTTGCCTGCTGTAGGACATGGTCCAGCCAGGGCACAAAGGCACTTCTACCCCTGCCAGGGAACCTGGACACTGTCGCCAGATACTATGATATTTGCAAAATGTGCCTGAATACCAAAATGCTGTTATTTCTCAAAAAGGGATCTTATATCTCAATATTACCACCACCTTGACTGAATCACTACCTCTTCCAGGAAGTTTTAAAAATATTGGCCTGGGTCCAGTGAGATGGCTCAGTGGACCCCTGAGAACCACACAGTGGACGGAAGGAGGGAAGTGAATCCTGAAAGTTGTCCTCTAATCTCCACACATGCACCACAGCATGTGCGCCCCCTTATACACACACACACACACACAGACACACACACACACACGCACACACATAATAATAATAATAGTAATAATAATAATTAATAATAATAATAATAATAACTGCTATTGCCCTGAGCAGCTTCCCTAAGATGCTTCTAGAACACGACCTGCAAACTGGCTTCTTTTTTACTTATTCAGATCTCTCACTTCTTACCCCAAATTTTCATCCATTAGCACAGAACTGTGTACCTTTTCTGCATCCCCTGAGCTTGCCCCCTCTCCCTCTCTGTCCCCTCCCAGGCTCTGTACTCCATTTGCTTGTATCCTCAGTGCCATTTGGACCTAAGCCTCCTATGTCATCTCACTGCCTGCTTCTCAGTAGTGTCAAAGCTGATGGACTGCCTGTCCTTGGAAAACATGGCCCTCTAGATGCTGCTCCAACTTTTGTTAGATAGCTTTTTCATAGTAGTTTTTGACTTTGAGCCTGGGAAGAGCAGGATGAAGAGACCTGACAGACCACTGAGGAGACAGCACATGCCCCCCCCCCAGCCCCAAATACACTGTGCAGCAGTCAGGGTGCAAGTCCGACCCAGGGCTTTGCTCATATAAGCTGAGGTTAGCAGCCGATCGGGACCATAGGTTTGAATTATTTCCTGTATCACTCTCCAAATCACAGTGAAGCGTGAGAGAAGCTAGGAAACCAGGCCAGCAAACATAGCATGGCGTGAGCAAGGTACCAGATTAGCAGTGCACCTCGGTATTGATGCTGAGTTTCCTTGCACAGCATCAGTTGCTGCACAGTGGGAAAAGAAAGCCCAATGGGAAGATCAACGTCTCTCCTCAGAGAGAAAGCCGTGAAGCCTGGCTTGCAATAGGAAGTGAGGAGGCACTAAAAGAGACATCCAAGTTCCCTAGAAAATGACTGATGCCTTTGTCAGTTGAGACGCTTAAGCAATTTTAAGTTATCAGTTAGTTATTCAGATGGCAAATGTCTAACGTATTTTAAATCTCTCACAAATTTTTAAGCAATCAAATATATAAATAAAGTAAACCTTATGATTAAAGGTTTGGGCTCCTTTTAAAAAAAGTACTGTTGCCAGGCATGGTGGTGCATGCATTTAATCCTAGCACTTGGGAGGCAGATGCAGGCGGATCTTTGTGAGTTCAAGGCCATCCTGGTCTACAGAGTGAGTTCCAGGACAGCTGGGGCTACAGGGAGACCCTGTCTCGAAAAGACCAAAAAAAAAAAAAAAAACTAAATAAAAAAATAAAAGAAGTGAAAGTATTTTCTGTTTGAATTTATTTAATTTTTCTAAATTTGTTGTGGCTTGGGACTTTTACCCACAAGTTAAAAGATCTTAATCCCTAAAAGAGAGAGCTTACAGTAGAAGTCGTGTTAATTAATCATCCTCATCCCACTTGTCCATTAGCATACATATCTAAACACTTAAATGACCACTTTCCTCTATTGAGGAGTTCTTTTAATAGAAAATCATTAGGACTTATTAGATTCACATGTATTGTGTGTGTTCATGTGTGTGCTCAAGTGCATGTGAAGACCAGAGGTCAAAGTCTAGTGTCTTCCTCTGTTACTCTCCACCTTATGTTTTGAGTCGGGGTCTCTCACTAAATCTAGAACTCACCATTTGGGCTAGACTGGTTAGGCTTGCTGGGATTTACCTGTCTGCCCACCTGCTGCTGGGATTACAGGTGGCTGCTGCCATTACCAGATTTTGTGTAGGTGCTGAGGATCTGAACTCCAGGCCTCATCCTCATGTGACACTTTACCCCCTGAGCCATCTTCCCAGTTCCACCAATGAGATTTTTTTTT
>VZQC01006939.1:45565-57352 GCA_009823505.1 Rhizomys pruinosus
TGGAAAATATATATATATATATATATATATATATATATATATAGAGAGAGAGAGAGAGAGAGAGAGAGAGAGAGAGAGCAAGCCCTTGTCTCAGGAAAAAAAGGAAAAAAAGAAAAACTGCAGAAACTGAATTGTAACTAGATCTAAACCTTCACATTTGCTCCACAGCTTTTAAAGATAAATTCAACCCCCCCTCAAAAAATGAAGATGAATTGCTTTATCTTGAATTTGATGATCAAGTGAACAAAATTCTAATTTCCAATTCTGATTTCTTTCAGAATATACCCGGAACACAAAACCTGGCGGGGGCCAGTTTCCAGGACGTACTTACTACCCCACAGCAAAAAATCTAAATATCGTGAACCACACACAGCCCATCCCCTCAGTGCATGGGAGGACAGACTGGGCCGCTAAGTATGCTGGGCATCGCTAGGACACCTGCTGAGAAGCCCCACAGTGCTGGTCCATAGAGGACTTGCCAAGTTCCTGATCCTGGGAAATGTCTACAGATGTCTACTTCTACCGAGTTCCAGAGGAAAAACCAAATAAGTGGGTACTTCTAAGAGCATGAATCAGCTCTTGTTTTCTTCCAAAATATGCAATGCACTCTCTTAAAATCATTGCCTACATTGCTGATATATGGGTAGGACTCTTCAAAGTATTGAATAAAACTATTTGCCAAAGTATCAAGTATTTGACCTGACAATGAATAGTACATAATCTTAAAAATGACTCCAGGAAGTAAGTGTATAGAGGGTCTCACTTTCATTTGCTGCTTGTTGGCCTAAGCTCCTCAGTACCTGTCACTCTAGAATTTGGCCCGAGCCTCAGAGTTTGCCTTGGTTTACTGTTCTCAGCAGTGAGGTGGGCCTCCTGGGCTGTCAGGTACAAAGCTGATTTGGCTAAGGCTCTTCTGCTGTCCCACCTTGGCAATGCAGACAGTTTGTAGTTACCCTTTGTTTTTCTACATTGGAGCTATGACCTCAGTGCTGATGCCAATTTTGAGCAGAATGTGTTTCTTAGAAATATATCTATCTCAGCATATAGAGATTCTAATGCAGTCTTTTATTGGACATTGACCAAGCTATGAACCCATGGTGACTGTCAGACTCAGTAGCTTGCTGACTTCAGATTAACCACATGGGGCTCTCTTTGCATCCCATCCTAAGAATGCTCATGAAACCTTGTTTGATGCTTGTTCATCTCCCTCTCCAAATCCTGTTTCTGTGTTCATACCAAATGGAGCATGCCAGCTGGTCCTCAGGCAAACTTGCTACTGCAGGTCCCTGACTGCCCTGTCCTTAAAGTCTGCACCACAGAGCAAGCACACTCAGTTGCCATAGCAGGGATTTATGTAGTACATTTTCCCCAGTTTTATTTCTAAGTTGTTTTTTAAAACAGACACTTTTGAAGTTAGTCTACTCTGTAGACTGGACATTATTAGTACTGTATATTCTTTTGAAAGAATAATAATGTTATCAACTGCTGACCTGTTGATATATTTTATGACTTTGAAATAAATGCTAATATACTTGGTATCATCTTATGGGCATTACCCAGAGGCACATTATAAAGTAATATATTTTTGTATAGAAGATTCAGATGTTCAGATTTCACATGTTTAAAATGTTATACTCTAAAGAGTAATTTACCCTAGTGATGGTTATATGTATTTGTATAATTTTAATGTCTCAAAGCTAATAAAAATTCTTTGATGTTTCCAAGAAACATGGACTCTGAATAGGCATTTATAGAAATATGGTTAACTAATGTGGGTTTTTATATTATTAAACTTTATACTACATGATCTATTTTTGTTGTTGTTATTTATTTATTTATTTATTTATTTATTTATTTATTTTGAGACAGGGGTCTCCCTATAGTCCCAGCTGGCCTGGAACTCTGAAAGACAAGCTAGCCTTAATCTCACAGAGATTTGCCTGCCTGTGCCTCCCCAGTGCTGGGATTTAAGGCATGTGCCTCCATACGAGACATTGTGTGTGTGTGTGTGTGTGTTTGAGACAAGGTCTCCCTGTAGCCCCAGCTGACATGGAGCTTGCTCTATAGACCAGCTTAGCCTTGAACTCCCAGAGATCTGCCTGCCTCTGCCTCCTGAGTGCTAGGATTAAAGGCATGTGCCACCATGCCCAGCAACTTCATGACATTTTTGAACAAACTATTTTTTGGTTCCTCTTCCTCCATCTCCCCATCTCCTGCTACCCATATCCACTTGTAGTCTCCTCACCAGACTCTTTTCATCTTTCGTGTTCCATGTGTCCTCCTGCCCACCCACCTCTATCCTTATTGCCTCTTGGTCCTCTTTCTAGATTTTTCCACTGCCCACATTTACACCTGTTTACATATACACATGTACACATAGGCTAGGATCTCCATGTGAGGGAGAAAGTGCATTTTTTTGTCATTTTGAATTTGGGTCATCTCACTTTTTATACTTTGTGGTTTTTTTGTTTTGTTTTGTTTTGTTTTGTTTTGGGTTTTTTTTTTTTTTTTTTTTTTTTGTCTTTTCGAGACAGGGTCTCCCTGCAGCCTCAGCTGTCCTGGAATTCACTCTGTAGACCAGGCTGGCCTTGAACTCACAGAGATCCGCCTGCCTCTGCCTCCCAAGTGTTAGGATTAAAGGCATGCACCACCATGCCCAGCTTTATACTTTCTAGATCTACCCATCTCCCTTGCAAATTCCATTCCATTTTTCTTTACAACCTAATAAAGTTACATTATGTATATGTACCACATTTTCATCACCTGTTGATAGACATCTAGGCTCATTCTATTTCCTTGCTACCATGAATACAGCATCAATAAATGGATATACAACTGTCACTGTGGAGATGCAGAGTCCTTTGGGGGGCTATTGTTTAAATTAAACCTCTCTGGGCTAGAGAGATGGCTCTGCACTTAAGAGCACTGGCTGCTCTTGCAGAGGACCCAGGTTTGACTCCCAGCACTCACATGGCTACTAATAACTGTCCCTAACTCCAGTTCCAGGGGATTTGACCCCCTCTTCTGACCTCTACAGTCATCGCATGATGAATCAAAACATAAAATTAAAAAAATAAACCTCTCTGTAAGCAGTTTTAGGTTATTTTTTTTTGTCTGATTTTTTTGTCTGAGACAGGGTCCCTCATAGCTCCAGCTGTCCTGGAACTCACTCTGTAGACCAGGCTGGCCTTGAACTCCCAGAGAACTGCCTGCCCCTGCCTCCCGAGTGCTGGGATTAAAGGCCTGCGCAACCACACCCGGCACAGTTCTAGGTTTATAGAGTACAGGGAATTCCTACGCACCTCTTCATCCTCCCTATTTACAATTTTCCCTATTAACATCCCACATTGTTGTGGTACCTCTCTCTTTCCTTCTCTCTACCTCACATCCCTCCTCTTCTCCCCACTTCTATACTATAGGGGTAGAACTCAAGGCTTTGCTATGCTATGCAAGCACTCTACCGCTGAGCTATAAATCACATTGGTGTTCAGTCTCTGGGTTACAATGTCTCTAATTGTATTTCTGTAATGCCCTACACTTACAGAATATGAAACAGTTTCAGACTGGCTACTTTCACTTAGGAATATGCATTTAAAGTTCCTACATGTATTTAGCTTACTAACTCATTTGTATTTGTCATGCAATAGTGTTTTGTTGTCTAGAACTACCACGGGTTGTCCATTTACTTGCTAAAGAACATCTTGGTCAATTCCATATTTAGGTAGGAGTAGTTTTGTTTTGGAGACAAAGTCTCACTCTGTAATCCAGGCTGGGCTTGAACTCCTGAGCCTCCTGCCTCAGCCTTCTGAACACTGGGAATTACAAGCCTGCACCCCATGTCTGGCTGCTAATTGAAGCAATTTTAATAAAGCTGCTTAAAACAGTAATGTGAAGCTTCTCTGGGCATCAGTTTTCTGATCATTTGAGAGAAATGCCACAAAGCACACTTGCTGAATTACATGATAAGAATAAGTTCAGTTTTGTAAGGACTGCCAAACTGTCTTCTTTTGGAGCTGTGGACTGATTTCTGGATGTTCTATTCTGTTTCTCTCATCTGTATGTCTGTTCTTTCACTAACACTATCAATGATCAGGATAGTGAATCTAGTAAATATCTTGACCACTGTAGTTTTCAGAAGCTTTAAAGTTGAGTGATGTCATCTATGTGCTTTATCAAGTTGAGAAAGTTCTATCTACTCCTCACCTGCTGGGCATTTTGACTACAAACAACTGTTGTATATGTGCTTCTCAAATCCTTCTACTGATATGATCATGTGGTTTTTCTTCTTAAGTTTATTAATGTGTTATATTACATTAATAATTTTCAAATGCTGAACTAGCCTCATGTAGCAGAGAGAAATCCCACTTGGTCAAGGTATATAATTCTTTTTTACACTATTAGATTTGACTGACTAATATTTTGCTCTCTTTTTTTTCAAATAGGAGAGGGGAGGGGAGGGGTATCCAGGAGAATATACCTAATGTTACATTCATAATGTAACAAATAGTGAATCCTTGAACTATATGAAGGATGTATGGGTGCTTATTATTGAAGTATTTCAATATATTTGAAATATTCCAAAAGTAAATGTTAACACAAAAACAATATAAAGCAAAGATTTATCACAAATGTAGCAAGAGCTAGGCATGATGGCACACAGGAGGTGGAGGCATAGGCAGATTTCTGTGAATTCGAGGCCTGCCTGCTATGTATAATGAGTTCCAAGCCAGCCAGGGCTACATAGAGATACCTTATCTCCAAAATAATTAATGTGGGAAGAAATTGTATAATCATAATCAGAGCAGGAAGATTCTGAGGAAACAGGCCCAGAGGCCCCAAATCAGCATGTAAACACTTGAAGCAGACAGTAAACAAGGTTTATCCAATGTATACAGCAAGGAATGTGTGGTTGCTCTTCTCTAACACATGTACATTTTTATTTGTGTATGGGTGTGGTATAGACCTGTGTGAATGTGCACGTGCATGTGGAGGCCAGAGGTTGATGCTAGGTGTCTTCCTCTTTAACTTTCCACCGTTACTTTTTGAGACAGAGTCTTCCACTGAACCTGGAGCCCATATCTGTTCAGCTTGACTGACAGCCAACAAGCCTCAGGGACCTTCCCACCTCTACTCTTCTGCCACTGGGATTACAGGCACATGGCATAACACTGTTTTTTTACGTGGGTGCTGGGGATTTGAACTCAGGTCTTCATAATTGCATGTCAAGCACTTTACCAACTAAACCATCTCCCTAGCCCCTCTAGCACACATAATATTCACAACAATATGACCCTGTCTTAGACCACAAAGAAAATGTCAAATTCTCACATATGCAAGCTACATTCTTTCTACAACATACAGGAATATGCAAATGACATTCTCTCCACAGACTAAAATTTAAATGTAACAATAAAATATAGTCACTTAAAACTCAAAACTATGGCTGGATTCAGTGGCACATTGCCGTAATCCCAGCACTTGGGATGTGGAGGCAAGAGGATCAAGCGTTCAAGGTCATATCAGCTATGGACTGAGTCTGAGATCAGCCTGGGCTTTCACTAACCTGGACCAGTCTCAAAAATAAGTAAAAATAAAATACATTCTGAACAATGATTTAAAGGGGGAAAAGAAAAATTAAAATGAAAAACACATTTAAGAGATGGACCCGCGGTTACAAGTGCTGGCTGCTCTTGCAAAGGACCTACATTTGATTCCCAGTTCCCACATGGCAGCTAACAACCAACTGTCACTCCAGTTCCAGGGGATCCAATGCTCTCTTTTACCTCCTTGGGCACTGCATGACATGGGTGTACTTACATACATGCAGGCAATATACTCATATACATAAAATAAAAATAATAAAATATAAAAAAGAAAAACATTTAGAAGAATGATAGACTCCTATGTAAAAACTTATGAAGTTAAAAGAAAAAAAAACATATGAAGTTAGTCAAAACAAACTGAATAGATAGAAAAAACAAGACCCAACCATATGCTTCCCAAAAGAGTCACTTTACTTTTAGAAACACAATAGACCAAGGGAAAGGATAAGATCCCCTACAGAAACCAAATAAGAGCACAGGTAGACAAACCTACACAAAAGTTAAAAACTATGAAAAGAGGCAAAGAAAGAAATAAATGATGATAAAAGATTCCCTAAGAGAATATAACAATTGTAAATATATATGCACCCAATATTCAAGCACTTAAATATAAAAAAACAAATATTTACAAATGTGAAGGAAGTAATAGCAACACAATTACAGTAGGATTTCAGTGCTCCATCTTAATCTTCTCTGCAGCCTCTGAAGGCTCTACATTTACATACACAAATCCATATTCTGAGATACAAAAACATATAAGTAAAAAATTTTTAAAAATTTGGGGTCTTTTCGAGACAGGGTCTCCTACAAGACAAAATGAACAAAAAGAAATAAATTAGAAGAAACTATTTCCAATGTACAACACAAGGAACCGTTAACATTTTTATTTTTTATTTTGTATGTGTACTATGCCTGCAGAGGCCAGAAAAGGGAATCAGGTACCCTGGAACTGGAGTTATGGACAGTTGTTAACCACCATATGGGTGCTGGGAATCAAACCCAAGTCCCCTGCAAGAGCAGCCAGTGCTCTCTTAACTGCTGAGCCATCTCTCCAGCCACAAAACAAAGGAATCAAAAGGAATTTCTCTTTTACATTTTTGATTATTGTGTGTATTTGTGTGTGTTGGGGTGGGGGTTGCAATGTGCCACAGCATGTGAGCCGAGGTTAGAGGACAGAGTGTGAGGACTGGCTCTCCTTCCACCAAGTGGGTTCCAGTGATTGAACTCAGATTGTAAGGTGGCAGTAAGGGTTTTAGCCCTAGGAATTTGTTTTTGTTTGTTTGTGTGTGTGTGTGTGTGTGTGTGTGTGTGTGTGTTTTAACTATATAGTCTCACAGACTCACCAATATTTGGTTGTACTTATCTAACAAATTTGTCATCACCCTGGGCTACTACTGAGACTCTTAACTCAAACAAAGCAAACAAGGCTAGGGGTGTAGGTCAATGGTAGCATGCTTGCCTAGGATGTGCAATAGAAGAGCAGTTTGGATGGCCTGTGGCCTCTGATGCCTATGAGGTCACCACACAAGTGCCCTGTCAGTCAAGAGCCAAGTGTCAGTGTGTGTCCATGCATATGGGACCAGATTTAGTGGAAGAAAATATTGATAAAGATTATTAAACAGTAGAGACAATATCCCAAGGAGTAGATTAGAGCCCCAAACATATCTTTCTGATAAATAATAAGGTTGGTTATTGCTTTTCTGTCTGGTATATCTGTCTCTCTGGTTTTATAATTCATTATTCAACAATTTGAGGAGTATATTAGTTTCGCTTACTGTCACTAACAAAAGAACAGAGGAAATGTACTCATGAAAGAGATGCAGTTTACTCTGGTTCTGTTCTGGAGGTTCTGCTCCTAAATCAAATTAGCTTCTTATTGGTGGGCTTCCAGGGAAGAAGGTATACAACTGCAGCAGCACACAGTCTGGCAGACCACTCTCTTCAAGAACCAGGAAGCAGAAACAGAAAGGCCAGGGTCCCAGATGCCCCTGGAGACCTGAGGATCTCCAGTAGGCCCACTTCTTCCAACTTACACTTCCCACCCTAGGAATCAAACCTTCAATATATGGGCATTCAGGGGACACTAACCCAAAGTACAGCAGGGGCTGTTTGGGGAGTAAGGTGTAGGGCAGCTCTCTACACATACACAAAACACAGCTCTGCACCACTCAAGAACACCCAAACCACTTGTGGGTGTTCAGATTGTTGTAATATTCTGGACTATTACGGTTTCTTTTTCCAAAGCACATGTCTATTACCACCAATTTTTAAACTATCAAAGCTGGGTTGGGTGTGATGGCACTAGAGAGGGAGGGGCAGGTAGATCACTGAGAGTTGGAGGTCAGGCTGGTCTGCAAAGAGACCCTTTCTTAACAACAAAATCAAAGCTGGGTGTAGAGGTGCACACCTGCAACTCCAGCATTTAAGACCCAAAGGTAAGATCATGAGTGTAGGAAGCTTCCTTTGCCACGAGCAGGTACAGCACAGTCCTGCTAAGGGAAGGGGGGAAGCACAGTGCCCACCTTGCGGACACTGTGGGGAACTTGACCCCTCGGCACAGAGTCAGTCAGTTATTTCCATAACCCGACCTGAGAGATAGTTCCCACTCAGGTCCTTAGCCTGCAGGGACAATGGAACGTTTCCCGCCTTGGCTGTGCTTTTCCCACCTGCCCAAAGACTACTGGACCCTGAAGAGCAATTTCAGACTGATGGCTGATTGCCTATCTTCAGCCTATGCCCACTCACAGTTCACTTCACAGCTGGTGACTGATAGGTCTCCTTTCAGCCCCACTTCACCCACACTGGCTATCCAGGTTGGTGGTCTAAAGGACCTCTGTCCAACCCACTGATCACTCAAACTAAATTCAGGCCTACTTAGGCCTATATGCGCACAAAAATAATGGCTGGGAATTCTGTAATGATGGTAATGGAGAATTGATTTACTGCCTGCTATGGCTTGCTTTTATAAGCAAAATGATGTCAGTTCCCAGAGCAAATCACAGATCCCCAATTCCATGCCACTGCACACTGCTGCCCCACCCAGCATCATGCACCTGGGCCACGTTGTCTCCTCCTTTCTGGGGTGGGGTCAGAGAAATCCCATGACTCCCACACACATGGTGCCCTGAGGGGTGCTAGCTGAGAACTAGCCCCCAATGCAAACTGGATCTTCCTGCCTTTAATCCCAGCACTTGGGAGGCAGAGACAGGTGAACCTCTGTGAGATTGAGGCAACCTGGTCTACATAGTAAGTTCCAGGCCAGCTGTGACTCCAGGGAGACTTATCTCAAAAAGACTAAAAATAAAAAATAAAAAAACCTAAACGGTGGGGCTGGAAACATCACTCAGTGGCTAAGAGCATGTGCTTCTCTTACAAAGGACTGGTGTTCAGTTCCCAGCACCCACATAACTCACTGTACTCACTGTCCAAGGAAATCTGATGCCCTTTTCTGGCCTTCACAGGCAGTACATACATACATACAGTACACTTACACATACAGGCAAAACACTAATAAGATAAAGATAAATCTTTAAAATATATTAGTTACTTTCTGTTACTGTGATAAAACACATGACCAGGGCAATTTATAGAAAGAAAAGTTTATGCAGGCCAGCTGAGCTGCAGGGGCCGTGCTATATCTGGTAGGGGATTGTGCGAAGGAGAAGCTAGGGCCGCTAGGCACAGTCCATCCATATCATGTCCCTCCCCATCCCCCCGTCCCCCCCCCAACTGGAATTCCAGAGGGAGTGTTCAGTAAGCCCTACAGCCAACCTAGAGGAACTGTCTGGCAGCAGCAGAGGGAGCACAGGGCTAAGAGGGTGTCAGAACGGCTGTTACCTACCCAGTTCTTGCAGAATAGAAAGGGAAGAGTGAGCTATACCTCCCAATATATAACCAAAATTGAAAGACTGAAATCTAGACAAGCCAACACCCCATAAATAAAGAGAAGGAATTAGAGAAAGTGATCCTTCAACATGATGAAGAGGCATTAGTGATTCGCATCAGAATACAGGCAAAAGGAAACCCACATGCCAAGAGCACAGAGAAAGAACAATATGGGAAAAGAGCAGAATAATTCCACACTAAAGTCTACTGAACCTATGGAGGATTCCCACAAGGAGACCTCCCTGGAGGTAGCCCAGGACACAGCTCTTAAAACAATCACAGATATGTTCAAAGAAATCATGGAACGAAGGGTAGAGGATTACAAACTCAGAAAATACCTAGTGGGAAAGAATGATAATCTTCGGAAAGAACTAAAAGGAGAAAAATGACAAACTGGAAAGAACTAGAGGGAGAAAATTACAAACTCTGGAAGGAAGTGGATCCAGAAGATCCCACGCTGAAATGAAAAAGGAAACCAATCAGCGAAGCAAGGAGCTACAAGAAAATATTGAAAACCTCCAAAAGGAAGTGGAAATAGTAAAGAAAACACAAGACAAAAAAAAAAGGAAATCAAATACTCAACCTATCAAGAGGATAGAATTGGAAAAAGCCTCAAAAGTAGAATGGAGGAAGCAGAAAAAAAAATATCAGACCTGGAAGATAACACAGAACAACTAAAAAGCTCAAGTAAAGACTATGAAAAATTTAAAAATACACAAGAGTTCTCCACACTGATTTCCAAAGTGGTTGTACTAGTTTACATTCCCACCAACAGTAGATGAGTGTTCCCCTTTCCTCACCACCTCTCCAGCATTTGGTGTCTTTTGTTTTCTTGATCTTGGCTAGTCTTATTGGAGTTAGATGATACCTTAGTGTGGTTTTAATTTGCATTTCCTTAATTATTAATGATGTTCAACACTTTTTAAGACATTTCTCAGCCATCTTTACTTCCTTACTGGTGAAGTCTCTGTTCAGCTCTTTACTCCATCTTTTGAGTAGGTCATTTGTTTTCTTACTTCTTTGCTTTTTTTTAAGGCATGTGCCACCACACCTGGCTTGTTGCAATTACTTTTTAAAATTTTTTATTTACTTTATTATGTGTATGAATGTACTGTCTGCATGTAGGTCTGTGCACCCATGTCGTGCAATGCTGCAGAGGTCAGAAGAGGGTGTTGGATTCCCCTGGAACTGAAGTCAAAGATGGTTCTCAGCCACCATGTGGGTGCTGGGGATTGAACCTGGGTCCTCTGCAAGAGCAGTTGGTGCTCTTAACTGCTAGGCCATCTCTCCAGCCCACTTCTTTGCTTTCTAAGTAGCTTATATATTCTGGATGTTAATGCTTTGTCTGATGTATCCATGGTGAAGGTTTCCTCCCACTCTGTGGGTTTTCTCTTCACTTCCTTGATTGTTTAAAGCTTTTGAGTTTGATGAGGTCCCACTTGTCAGCTGTTGTCCTTATTTTCTGTGTAGCTGCTGTTTGATTTAGAAAGTCTTTTCCTACACCTATGTCTTGTAGTTTGCTGCCAGCTTTTTCTTCTATCACCTTCAGGGTTTCAGGTTTTAGGTTGAGATCTTTGATCCACTTGGAGTTTATTTTTGTACAGGGTGAGAGGTAGGGGTTTAATTTTGTTCTTCTACAAATGGTGATCCAGTTTTGCCAACAAAATGAGCCTACCACCTGACCCAGCCATACCACTCCTGGGTATATACCCATAAGATGCATCCTACCACAAAGATACATGCACAGCTATGTTTATTACAGCTCTCTTCAAAATAGCAAAGAGCTGGAACCAAACCAAATGCCCCTCAACAGATGACTGGATAATGGATGGAACTTGAAGCAATTATGCTAAGTGAACTAACACAGTCCCAGAAAAAAAAAGGCGAATGGTTTGCCTCATTTGTGGATGCTAACACCAAATCCCCAGTTAGTAGGCAAACTGAGCAACTTTATTATTATATCTCATTGTATCTGAAAGCAAATGTGCTATTACAATGTGAATCTATAAATGGGCTCTAGAATTGTCTTACCACTTATACTCACACATTGTAATTACCATATATAGATGGAGGAGATGCAGTCATACTCAAAAAAGAATGTAAAGTTACACAACTTTATACCTGCATGCAAATTTACTATTACAATGTGAATCTCTAAATGTGTTTAGGAATCAACCTACAGTTTATTTTCAAAATTTTTAATTTTGACTTATGTATGGAGTGTATATATGCATATTTTGGAAAATATAAAAAACAAGACTGAACAAAGATACAGGACATATATGGTAGAATGCCTGAA
>VZQC01006939.1:63323-79633 GCA_009823505.1 Rhizomys pruinosus
AAACTTGTGCATCAAAAATGTTATAAAAGACTGAGAAAAAGATGCAAGACAGGACTTGTGTATGACAGAGTCCATGAGCTCTCATGGGGGGGGGGCGGGGGGGCATGGGAGGGGGGCATGGATGGGGGAATGAGTCTAAATTTGATTAAGAAATGTATGAAATGCACTCAATAAAAATTTAAAAGTTTAAAAAAAGTTTATCAGGTTTACAGTTCCAGAGGGTAAGAGTCTATCATGGCAGGAGGCCATGGCGGGAGAGGTGGCAAGAGCAGAAAGCTGAGTGCTCACTTCAAGCAGGCACAGGAAGCAGACTGGAAGTGGGATGAGCCCACTCCCAGGGACATGCCTTCTGAGCATGGCATACCGCCTGAAGGTTTCATTACCCACACCCAGAAGCAACTAAGTGTTCAAGCACTTGAAGGCAATGAGGGACCACCACATTCCACTCCCTTTCTCCCATAGGCTCATGGCAAAGCAAAATATACTTAGTCCAACTTCAAGTCTCCATAGTCCTTAACATTCTCAACTCTATTCCACAGTCCAACATCCAAGGTCTTTTCTGAGACTCAAGGCAATCTCGTTAACTGCAAGCCTCAAAGCAAGACCAGAACACAGCAGGACAAGCGAACACCAGGTCCTGTAGCTCCATGTCCAGTGTCTAGGGCTTTACTTCTAAAGGGTTTTAGATGGCTCCTCCCCTCTAGCTTCGGTGTCTGGAACCTTCATCGTTCTCTTGGGCTGGTACCACTCCCTGTATACAGCTATTCTTGGCAGACGTCTCATGGCTCTGGCATCTCTATCTTGGGTTCTCTACTGCCAACCAGGCTTGACCTTCACAGTTCACACAATGGCCTCTCGGGGCCTCCTGGCCTTTCAGGAACTATGCTGCCTTACACTGCCTGGCCTCAATGGCTCTCTGAAACTGCTGAGGAAGAGTTGATAACCCCCTCACTCCATCTTTCATGTCTCTAAAGCCAGTACCATGTGACTGACACTGCAAGTTTCTACTGTCAACTTGGGATGGACCTGCTCCCTGGGATTTTGAAAGTGCTTTCTATTTTTTTTATTAATTTATTTTTTTATCAAATCTAGACCCGTGCCCCCCCCATTCCCCCACCCTACCAGAGCTCATGCATTCTGCCAAACATGCTTTTCATCTCTTTCTCAGTCTTTCTCAAACTGGAGTTAAAGATGGTTCTCAGCCACCATGTGGGTGCTGGGGATCGAACCCGGGTCCTCTGCAAGAGTGATCGGCACCCCTAACTGCTAGGCAATCTCTCCAGCCCCTGTTTGTTGGTTTTTAAATTTAGCTTCAGGCAGGCTCTTGGATCTCAAGGCAGCTAAATTTCTTGCAAAAATATTCCCATTGCTGTTTGTTAATATTTTACTTTTTCATTTTATGTGTACGAGTGGATTTCTTGCATGTGTGTTTAAGTACACCCCTCTCATGCAATGCCTGTGGAGGTCAGAAGAGGGTGTCAGATCTCCTGGGACTGGAATTACTGACAGTTGTTAGCTGCCATGTGGGTGCTGGGAATCAAACTCAGGTCATCTGCAAGAGGAGCTAGTGTTCTTAACCACCAAGCCATCTCTCCAGTCCCCTTCTTCTAAGTTACTATTTTAAGTCCTTATTTCACACTAGAACCACATCTCAGCACTGCTTTCTTCCAGACTCTTACTAAAATGGCTAACCATTAAACTCTGCTTACAGCATTCAATTACTTTTCTAGTCTAAATTTCAGTTTTCTACATTCTTCCCCAGACCAACATGGTCAGGTTCTTCACAGCAATAGTCCATTCCTGATGGAACTTCTTTATTAGTTACTTTCTGTTGGTGTGATAAACACAATGTCAAAACAAGAATGAACCAGGTAAGCCTATAATTTCTATTAGTCAGGAGGCTGAGACAGAAGACTTAAGAGTCGGGGCTGGAGAGATGGCCTAGCGGTTAAGAGCGCCGACCGCTCTTACAGAGGACCCGGGTTCGATCCCCAGCACCCACATGGCGGCCGAGAACCGTTTGAAACTCCAATTCCAGGAGAACTCCAGTTCCAGGGGAATCTGAGACCCTCTTCTGACCTCCGCGGCATTGCACAACACGGGTGCACAGACCTGCATGCAGACAGTACATTCATACACATACGGAAATAAATATAATTAATAAAAAAAAATTAAAAAAAAAAAAAAGAAGACTTAAGAGTCATGTCTGGGCTATAAAAGTTCAAAGCCAACAGGGGTGGGGGTATTGCTTGGTGGCAGTGTTCACCTGGCATACACGAGGCCATGGATTTAATACTCAGTACCACAAAATAATAAAAATAACCTTTTCTACCTTGTTTGATTCTCTTCCCTTATAAGACTAGCATTTAGAAAAGGGGTTTATTTGGGCTCACAGTTCTGGAGGTAACAGTCTAAAATTCAGCACCTCCATTGCTTTCAGAATCTAGGTAAGGCGGTATGTCATGTAATTCAAATAATCTGATTTTTGAGACTGGAGCTATGGTTCGGTGGTAGAGTGTCTTACACATGTTAGGTTTGATCATTAGCACCAATAAAGTAAAGAAAAGAGCCAAAATTAAAAAAAAACAAAACTAAAACTAAAAAATGCATTCAAGTGCTGAGGATGTAACTAAGCAACAGATCACTTGCCTGGTACAAACAAGGCTCTATGTTTGATTCCCAGCACTGTAAATGATATTCAAGCTGGGAACTGTGGCACATGCCTGTATTCCCATGTACTTGAGACACTGAAACAGGATTATTAACTGTTGATGACTGGCTTAGGCAATATGGTAGGACCTTGTTTGTCTCAAATAAATAACTAGATTCTCAAGAATGGAGACACACCTCACCTTACACAACTATTTATAAATGGATTATTTACACCATGAATTTCGTACAACTCGTATAATTTGAATTACACCATGAATTTCATACAACAATTCGTATGGGATGGAAGGTAATTGCTATCACAGGGAACTGACTTCAGATTTAAAATAGCGAGACTGCCATCAAGTCCCAATCCTTTCACTTTCATAGTCAATCTAGAGCACTAAATGGAAAGAGCTAGGGTCTCAGAAGTCAAGAAAATAAGTCAGCAGTCCAATGGGGTTATCCAAACACTTATTTTGATTCTGGCTGCATTATAGAAACATACAGTCCAGAATATAGTACCCTGATCAGTTATAGACTTCTGGCTGTCATAATTCAAGAATGGTCCTGTCAAACCCAGCACAGTGGTATACCTATAATGCTAGGACTCAGAAGGAAAAGGCAGGATTATGAGTTAAGGGCCATCCCAGGGTATATAGCAAGATTGAAGACAGCCTGAGTTGAACGCTATAAAACAACAACAACAACATCAACAAATGTTTGCATAAAGGAGTCTTGCAAGATATAGCCATATGCAAGATATAGCCATATCTTGCAAGATATAGCTATCTATGTTATAAACATAACAGGTACTCAAGAGCTGGATGTGCTGGCACAGACTTGTAATTCCAGCACACAGAAGCCAGAGGCAGGACAGTGAGCTCCAGATTAGTTCAGGCTACAAGGGGAGAGACTGTCTCAAAATACTAAGACGGCCTTCAAGCAGCTTAAGCATGTATGTGACCTGAGTGTGTTGTAGTTGTACCATGACAGCTGAATCTTAGACATTTTCACAAACTGTTTTAATTTTAGTTTGGGTTTTGGCTTTTTAAGGCAATTTCATGAAGTGCAGGCTGGCTTCAAACTTAGCTAAACTCCTGATCCTCCTGCCCCCACGTCCCATGTGCTGTGATTACAGGCATGACCCACCATATCCAGATAGTGTACAAATTATTTTTCAAACAAGCTTCTGGGCAGTGTATACTCAATAATCAATAAACTTCCTTAGTCATCCAATCATTCGACATGGGTCATCCTTCAAAACAAAGTTCAGATGATCCGTTCCTATTTCTGCAGCGCCCTGGTCTTGGCACCTCATGCCATGTTCCACCTCTGACAAAGACACCAAAGAAAATGTTATTCATAGTAAACTTTATTTCCACTGATATATTACCTTAACATAATTTCACAGTAGGCCTATGCTCCAGGGTGAGCAAAAGATCCCACATCCTAACCCTCACCAAAATATTTATTTGTTCACTGTTCTGAGTGAGACATGTGGCTTTGGGACCCCCCAATGTGGACATACACCTAGCACTTCACTCACTGAAATTTTATCCAATGCTACAGAAAGGAGAGACATCATCATACAAGAATCAAATTGATGAAGAACAATTGGTTCTTGGGTTGGACACTCGCCACCTCCGAAGGATTAGAACAGTATCCGTCCCTGTTCACCTCTCCGTGGTCAGTGTTAGCATTTGTAAAATGTCACAAGCTGAAATGTGCTGCACTTCTTTCTCTTCATACATTGAAAATTGTGGAAGATTGGAGATTTTTTAAATTCTTCATGAGTCCAAGCTGGGATGTAGCTACTATGGATGAGGTGAACCCAACATACCAATTCCAACTTTGGCAAACATCAGCAAACTGTTCAAAAGAAACACAAACAACTCATTAGAAAAAAGGACCCAGCAGCTATTTTTAAAGATTTTTTTTATTTTTTTTAATTATGTGTATGTCTGTATGTATGTGTGGATATGTGCACATGAGTGCAGGTGCACTTACAAGTCAGGGCATCAGGTCCCTTGGAGCTGGAGTTACAAGTGGTTACGAGCCACATGATGTGGGTGCTAGGATCCAAACTCAGGTCCTTTACAGTATGTGCCCTTAACTCCTGGCCCATCTCTCTAGTCCATGGTGGCTATTTTCCTTTAAGAGACTAGGACTGCATGGGAAGGCAGAGCAGTCAGGAAGAGAACATCCTCCTATAATGAGCCAGAGAAAAGCCATGCCAAGTCTTAACACTGGCACATGGGCGCTGCTAACCTGATGCCAATAACCTGGAAAGATTGTTCAAAGTGAGGGCAAGACAGACCATGTTTAATCCCAGCAGAAGTAGGAAGATCTCTGTGAGTTCTAGGCCAGACTGTCTACATAGTAAGTTCCAGGCCAGCCAGGAAAAGAGAGAGACAGAGACAGAGAGAGAGAGAGAGAGAGAGAGAGAGAGAGAGAGCGAGCCAGGAAAAGCCAGATGTGGTAGTGCATGCTTTTGATCCTAGCATTTGGGAGGCAGAGACAGGCAGATCCCTGAGTCACAGAAGCCAGTCAGCTGTGGCTACACAAGACTCTGCCCCCCCACCCCAAATTCCAAAACAAACAAAAACAAACAGAAACAAACAGAAACAAAAACCTAGCTGGGGTTACAGGGACACTGTTTCAAGGAAGACAAACAAACAAAAAAATTGTGATTCAATCAAAGATTCCCTTTTAACAACAATTTCAATAATAAAGGTCATTCAAGCAGCTGAGCAATGTGGACCACACTGACAGTCACACACAGCCACACTCAGGGGTTTGTCTGGAGGCTTCAGTGTTGAGCAGAGCAGGGTCACACCACAGAGCAACTCGAATAAAACCATGTCTACAATGAATGCATATACTTAGGAACGAAATCAGCTACTGCTTTTATAGCCTTTTTCATACTTGTGTACAAATGTAAACATGTATCAGGGCCTTTAATCCCAGCACTCAGGAGGCAGAGGCAGGTAGATCTCTGAGTTCAAGGCCAGCCTGGTTTACATAGTGAGTTCCATGCCAGCTGGAGCTACAGGGAGACTGTCTCAAAAACCCAAATACAAAACAAAACAAAACAAAACAAAACAAAACAACTAAAACATAAAAATGCTAGTTGAGTGCTAGAAAGATGGCTCAGTGGTTAAGAGCACTGGCTATTCTTGGAGAAGACCTGAGTTCAAATCCCAGCACTCGTGTGGAGAGTAACAACCATCCATAACTCTAGTTCCAAGGGATCTGATGCCCTCCTTTAACTTCTACCAGCACATAAGTGCAGTTATACACATGTAGGCATAGCACTCATATACATAAAAGTCAAAAAAAAGGAAAATGCTAGTTGATGCCTAGGATCAGTAAATTGAAGCACACATATTTCTGAATATATGAAGTGATTTAAGCAATAAATGAAAATTCTGTCCTGGGAAAGAACAACAGAATGTACTGTACCTGGCACCAGCAATTAAACCTGCAGGCATAAATTTTCCAGAGTTGTAGAATCTCATTCCCATAATGCCAGCCAAGGTCCCAGACGTAGCTGAGAAAGATCAAAGTCAAAAAGTCAGGACATCTGACATGGAGGGGAAACAAATGAGAAGGTCCCGCCCACCTTCAAGGCCCAGACTCCATCCTACACTCACGTGAAGACTGAATGTGTGTGAGAGCACGTAGACCAGGCAGATACACTGAAACATCCGAAGACTTCAAATGTATGCATGAGAGTGAGCACGGAGAAACTTGTGAATCATTTGTATATTGAACACAGGGAATGATCATCAAAGATGTCATCAAGGGAAAGAGCCAAGCCTGAAGTTCAGTACTCAGCAGACAGAAAGGAAGGCAGTTGACCAAAGACAAGGAAAAGTCAAAAGGAAAACTGTGGTTCTTTGAATGAAAATGTCCCCCATAGACCCCAAGTATTTGGATACTTGGTCAGGGAAGGTTATGGAACCTTTAGGAGGTGTGGTCATGCTAGCTGGCGGAAGTGTGTCACTGCAGACAGGCTTTGAGAGTTCTTAAGCCTTGCTGGATTTTCCAGTTTCTCCTTAGGTTCCGTGTCTGCCTAAAGACGTGGTCTCTCGACTTTCTGCTCTGGCCACCCTTGCCAACACACCTCCCCTGCCATTGCGGAATCTCACCCCTGGAAACTTAAGCTCAAATAAACACTTCATTCTCTAAGTTGCCTTGGTCATGGTGTTTTATCACAGCAACAGAAAAAAAAGTAACTGACACAGAAATCATTGGTGAACTGTGCTGAGTACGGACTATCAGGCCACATAAAATAAGGACTGAAAATGAACACTGAGTTCTGTATACCTACAGCCACTGTGAAACTCTGGGAGAAGCAATTTCCATGGTCAAGGGCACAGCGATAGACACTAAAGTGGGTCTGTGATGTGAGAGAGAGGAAGCGAGGAAGAGTAGAGATGGTTTTTAGAGAAGTTTATGAAAGGGAAGGGGAAAAAGGAAGAAAACAAACAGAGCAACGAAGACGGAAGTGGGGTCAGAAGGTCCCTTTTCTAAACGTGTCAGAGTTGAGCACGTGAGCTCCTACAGGGGAATACAAACAAATGACAGACCTTAGACAGTCCCCAGCTCAAGTGGGGGAGGACAGAACCAAAGCCCCAGTGCTGCCTTGGAGACGGAAATTCGGGGGAGGGGACCTGGAAGCCCATGGCTGTAAGGGGGGACACCAATCAGTAGCGGGTGAATGTGGGATCACAGATGGAGAGAAGCAGTCTGGAAGTCAATCCAGAGCATGACTGAGGAAGCTGTTGGGAAGAACTGAGAGCCCAGTGCGCCCTCCTCTCTCAGCCTGCCCTCAGCCAGCCTCCCCTCCCACCCCATGGCTGGTATATGGAGCCCACTCTGTGATCATGTCTGTCTGTCTTCCTTCATACCTTGCACTTGCTCTCACACTGGGTGTGGGACACAGAGGTAGGAGACTCTTGGCAATGTCTAACACAGGGGTGGACCCCAAAGAAAAATCTGTCAAAAGCCACTGTGATAAGAAGTCATCTTCTCTTTGCTCTAACTGTCTGGACTGCTTCCAGACACTTATCTACAGTTCTAGACTCCCCAGCAAGCCTCAATGCTTCCCAAAGGCAAGCAAGGCCTGTCTTACACAATTAACTGACTAGGAGGGAGGGAAGTGGTTTCCAAATGGGTGAAAATGTTATATTATAGGCTGAAAGCCTAACTAAATGTGTGATATTTTTGTAATTTTCAAGCAGACTCTCTCTAGTGTGAAACCTCAGTGGTTAATACATCCTTGCTCTGTCAAGTTTAAAGGGTGGCACACACCTTTATTCCTAGCACTTGGGAGGCAGAGGCAGGCAGATCTCTGTGAGTTCATGGCTGGCCTGGTCTACAGAGTGAGCTCCAGGCCAGCTGGGACTAAAGGGAGACCCCGTCTCAAAAATACCAAAAACAAAACCAAACAAACAAAAAACTAATCTTACTGGGAAAATGTAAATTCATGACATGTGAAGCCTCTGCATTGAAGGGAAACAGAACCCAGCAGATTCTCTACTGCGAAACCCATCCACACCTTGGTCAGTGAAAAGTCAGTGAAAAGAATCTGCCACACCCCGCCCACCAGGGTTACAGGCCAAAGCCACAGTGAGCACCCACTGAAGCAGACATACCGAGGAAAACCCATACGTTCCTGGGATCCTGAGATAGCTGGTAAGCACCCAGGCCTGCTAAGCTCCCGAAGAAGAGTCCAGCAGCCAGAGATGGGACACTACCTGGGGAGAAGCACACACATTGGTGTTGAATGCTGGATATGTACAGAAGTCTCAAGATTCTCCTTTTCCAAAGGAGAAAACAGCGAGAGAGAACTTCTCTTCACCCAGCTTATAACCACAGCATTACCAAGTAGGAGGGAGTCTGCTCTCTTACCAGAGAAGTCAGGTGCCATCCCAGCCCTCGACAACTGATAAAGGGAAAAGGAGGGGACCTTCTCCTTAGGCTTTTTTTTTAATCATTTTTTTATTGTTTTATATATATATATATTACAAGATGTTACAAATCAAATCTAGACCCGTGTCCCCCTCCCTACCCCCCCCCACGGCACCAGAGCTCATGCATTCTGCCACTTGGGCTTTTTCTTAACCAGTTTTGATAAGCCCATCGAGGGCTGGAACTGTGAAGAGGCAGGACACCAGGCAAATCATCACAAAACAAGAGGGAAATGAAGGTTGGTACTGAAAACAAAACAAAACAAAAATGTAGGAGATGAAGAATTCCAGAAACTTGATGTGAGAACCAAGCAAAGAAGAGGTGGAAACAAATACATTCAAGTCGGTCCTGTAAACCCAGAACTTAGGAGGCAGAGGCAGGAAATCAGGAGTTTAAGGCCAGCCTCTGCTATATAACAAACAGAAGGCCAGTCTTGACTATACAATGAGATCTTTTAGCTCAAAACAAAAGGAAACAAACAACCAAAGAACAAAACAAAAACAAGCACAGTCACTGATACCCTTCCCTAGATTAGGAAACACTTAAAAAAACTGACTATGTCCAGCATGGTGGCGCATGCCTTTAATCCCAGCACTCGGGAGGCAGAGGAAGGCAGATCTCTGGGAATTCAAGGACAACTGGTCTACATAGTGAGTTCCAGGACAGCTGGGGCTACAGGGAGACCCTATCACAAAAACACAAAAGAATAAAAAATAAACTGACTATAAGAGCATCTGAAGGTATGACTTAGTAGCAGAGTGTTTGCCTAGCCTACACAAGGCCCTGGTTTGAGCCCTTAGTGTTAAACAAATAATAAACAGAATGAGTGGAGACCAAAGGTTTCTTGCTTGAAAAGTTCAGACATGGTTCTTTGTGGTAAAGGCTGATACATGGCCATGGTCGATAACAATCCACTACCACCCCTGCCTACCTATAGATAAAAATGCCTAAACAACGAGCCTGGCTGAGTGTAGCCAGATAACCAAAAGCGAGCCCAGGAGGAGTGGGAAGACCGACAATGCAGGCTGCATGCAAGCTCAAGGGCCTCAAGCGAACTTGAATCAAGCAAGATTAGGCTTCAAGGACCCTAGAGACTCATTCTTCACTCCAAGAGTTTAAGAGTCTAAGTAACAGGCTAGAGAGATAGCTAATTGGTTAAGAGCACTGACCGCTCTGCCACAGGACCCAGGTTTGATTCCCAGCACACACCTGGCAGCTGACAACTCCAATTCCAGGGGAATCTGATGCTCTCTCTGATCTCCACAGGCATTGCAGGACAAAGGTAAACTAACAGAGACACGTAGGCAATACACTCACAACACAAAAATAATAAAAATATTTTAAAAAAGAAAGAGTCCAAGTAACCACAGAACCTTACCTGCCTTTGCATAGCCAATGATTCCACCAGTAGCGACCAGGGCTGCATAGCCAAAGCCGAAATAATGTAAAGGCACTCTGAAAAGACAAGAGGGAGAAACCAGTGCCAACCATGCTCAAAAACCAAGCCACGAAAAATCACTGGATGGGAGATGGTAAGATGGTTCATCAGGTAAAGGATCTTGCCAAGGCTGGCAACCACCGGGGCCCCAGAAGAGAACAAACTCCTGCAGGTTTTCCTCTGCCCTCTATACACATGACATGGGACAACGCACCTACACATATACACAAATAATGTAATAATTGAACTGGACAAAAAAGTCATCATTTCATGCAAATCCTGTCCCTGTACAGATGGAAATGGAGGATGAGTGACATGACTAGTCACAGTGGCAGGGCTGGATTCAAATCCGGGTTCCAGGCCACAAGTCTCTGGATCAACACACACCTCAGGCTGCCCCACAGGAGTTCCAAGCTTAGGAATCTGCCCAGGTGGAGATAGGCACTGTGGTTTCAGAAGCTCAAGAGCTATTTCCCAGTTACTGGATACTTACAGTGGGCCACTGTCCTTCTGCATTATTCTGTTACTTTTTCCAAATAGGTGATCCCACCAGGACTGTACCTGTGGAGGAGTCAGCAGTTAGGACATACAGGGCTCTAGCAGTCAGAAAGAAATGGGTTCAAGGGCCTACACTCAGCCACTCACACTCTGGGTGTGAGTCGCTGAGTGCAGGCTCTTAGGCACACAGCCTGTGGACACCCTGGGCTCCTCTGCTGCAGGTGCGGGTACCAATTTCTTGGAGCTGCTGTGGTCATTCAACTGGGTATTAAGTGCTCAGTACAAAGAAACGCCTGACATTCTAAGCAGTTTAGCAACAATTTCCGTTGTAATGTAGGCGAGCAGGAGTCCCTGGCCAGCTCCGGACAGGTACCAAGCTGACCATTACAGCTCCAAGTTCTTACTAAATCAGAAACCAAATGCCTGGCACCTTACTCTGTTCTTAACGTCCCTGTGGGTCAGGCTGAACGATATTTCCCCTTTGCCCTCAAAATCAAATGTCCTCAATACTCAACGTTTGCAAAACTCTTAAAAGACCTTGAATCCAACCCTCAACTCTTGTTAGACTGGAGCGCAGGGAATATAAAATGCCCGGAAGCCCGAGTCATAACTTCACGTGACGCTGCACCCCTAGAAAAGTAACTCCTGCTTCCTTAAAGTATCTCGGGAGCCTAACGAAACTGAAAGCTGCGCACAATCCTTTGGTTCTGCGCAAAGAATTAAGTGTCTAAACATGCAGAAGAGAGAGGCTTAGGGTCCTGGCCGGAAGTCACTTAACCTGGAGAAACTCATCAAGAAACTGATCAGTCCGGCGACCTCTCCAGCCGTGCTCGAACCCAGAGCAAATGTGCCGCAACAAGAGTGCCATCGTGGCCCGCTGGGCCCGGCGAGCGTACCCGCCACAGGGACGCCTCCTAAACGATCCCTAAATGACAAAGTCCGCCTGCGATAAGAACACCCCGACCCACGGACCCACGTACCAGGGCAGGTCTCCCGAAGGCTGCCCCGGAGGACGACGGCACAACGAGCCAAGAACCAAAGAGCGAAGGTCAGGATGCAGTCCACGGACGTCAGGGCCGCCGCTCAGCGTCCCGGGTCAGGGCGGGGCTTGGAGCCTGAGTGAAGACAGGCGCTCTGCCTGGGGTGAGGGCGGGGCTTGAAGTCGTGCGTCAGAGTGGCGGGCTAGGAACAGGGGAGGGGCGGGCCTTGGAGCCTGGAGTGAAGACCCGCTATTGCCAGGGCTGGGGAGGGGGAGGGGCTTGAAGTCACCCTGAGTCAGAGGGACCGGCTTGGAGTCTGGTGTTTCCGCGCGCAAGCTCAGAGCCCCGGGACTGGATGTGGGCGGGGCTCGGAGTCGCTCTGGGGCGGGGTTAGGAGTAAATGCGCACCTCCGGGACCCGGGGAGGAGGCGGAGCTTGAGGAGAAGCGGGATTGGAGGTGGGGCGAAGGCAGGACGGCCCCCCGCCCCCCCCCCCCGTCTGTGCGCCTGTGTCTCACACACACACACACGCACGCACGCACGCACGGGCGAGGCAAGACGCCTCCGATCAAGACGCCCACACACACACGCACACAGGCGGGGACGGACACGCCCCTTGGTCCGGATGCCTTCTTGGTTGTGTCGCCTATCTTTGCTTAGGAACCCACACACCCCCACACACACACACACACACACACACACACGGAGGTCTACCTTCTACACACACACCACACACCCACAAAACACACACACGATCTGGTCTGCTTCTACACACACACACACACACACACACACACACACACAACGATCTGCCTTTGCCTTCTGGTCCTGTGCCCGCCTGTCTTTGTAGGAAAACACCACTAACCCACACACACACACGATCGGTTCTGGCGCCATCTTTGTAGGTAACACACACACACACACACGAGCCTGTCTTTGTAGGAACACACACACACACACACACGCTTTCAAGTCCAGGATGGGCAGAGTTAATTTTGGCTTCAAGCACTGAGAAAGTACTGCTATCTCTGCTGGAAAACCCCTTCTGTAGTCTGAAAATTCAGTCTTCTCTTACAAATTGGGCTGCCCCTGACCTCCCCCAGGTCATTACATTAAAAACATCCATTTAAGCCTGGTGTGTGTGGTGCAAGCCTTTAATGCTTTATATCTCAGCATTCAGGAGGCAGAAGCCAGCCAAGTCTACAAAGTCCCAGGCCATCTGTGGCTAAAAGCAGACCCTGTCTCAAAAAGACAAGAAAAAAAAAAAACAACCCTTTCAGTTTGCCTTTTTGTGTATTTTATTATTTTATGAGTGTGTTTCACGCATGTATGTTAAGTGTACTTGTGTCATGCAAGGTCATAAGAGGGCGTGGATCCCCTACAAGTGCAGTTACAGATGGCTGTTAGCTGCCATGGGGGTGCTGGAAACTGAACCCAGATCCTCTGCAAGAGCAGCCAGTGCTCTTCACCATAGACATCTCTCCAGCCCCCTACGGTGGTACTGAAACAAGCACTCCTCCTGTTGGCCCAAGGAACAGCCATGGGTTCTACTGCAGAGGGTGCCATTAATGGTTTGTGATGCTTTTTGTATTAGTCTATTTGATGTATTCTGAATATTCCATCTCTCATTCAGTTATTGTATTTAGTGTCTGGCTGTCTCACATAAATTTGGTGTTCACAAATACTGGGTACTTTGGACTTTTTATTTCTATTTACTTTTTGTTGTTCCCAAGATGAAGTTTATGTTGCAAGGGTGACCTGGAACTCCCGCTCAGCTTCTGGGGTAGCTGAGACTCCTGGCAGAAACATTGATAAAGTCCTACTTTTATACCACCCTCCCACTTTTTCTACCAGTGCCACTAATGTTATTGAGGCTGACCACAGAGACATTCTTAGCAGGCTGAAACAAAAGGACCCACAAAATAAACTGGGACCAGATGGAAGATCTAACTCACCTCTAGAGGGGAAAGGTCAAGACTCCAGGCTGCAATCAAACCCCACAGAAGCACCACTATGCCAGGTAAAAAACATACATTGGCATATAATTTTTTCAAAGCTGTATTCATCTTTTGTAATACCAAACTACCAGATTTAACCTTAAAAAAACAAAACTGTGTAGGTTGGCATAGTGGCACCTGCCTTAAAGCACAGAACCAGAACTCACCAGCAGATCTGAGTCTGAGGCCAGGCTAGTCTACATACCAAGTTCCAGGACAGCCAGAGTTATACAGTTAAGTCCCTGTCTAATAAATTTGTGTCTATGGGTATGCATGCCCTGACATGTGTGGATCTTAGAGGACCCCTTAGGGGAGCTGGTTCTCTCCTCTCACTATGTAGCCTCTGGGGATCTAACTCAAGTCATCAGGCTTACAGGAGTGGCCCTTACACACTGAGCCATCTCCCTGGCTTAGAGATTTTTCTTCTTCTTTTTGATTTCTAATTAGACCAGCCCTTGGAACTGTCCATTGTTCAATTTCTCAGACACATAGGCTGTTGACATCTATTGACTCATTTTATCCAAATGACAAAATACTATTACTGTGATGACCAGGTTGCCTTGAGTTCTAACAATGTGCAAAATCCTGTGCTTAGGGCTTTACAGACATTGACATTTTAGTCACACACCAATCCTTTTGGACGGGCTATGCCTCACGGAGACGAGGAAGAAAGCCAAGGTGGATAAAGACTAAACAGGTGAGGACTTTGTGATACTTTGAGAGATGAGGTGTTACGGGAAGTCTGTCTTTCTTACCCTTAAATTTTGTCAGCCACTGCTTAGAAGCAGAATTATCTGAAAAGTAACCTCCATCCCTTATAAAAAGAATGTTTTGACTGAGCTGCAGCAGGGGGTTGGGTGTCACGACTCAGTGGTAGAGAGCTTGTCCAGCTTACAGAAGCCCTGGTTTAATTCCTAGCACCGTGAAATATGTTCAAATTTTGGATTTTAAATTTAGTATTTTCAGATCTTTACTTGCTTTGCACAATAGTAAAAACCATACATTACAATGAACACATGTCATCATTATTTATACAGAAGGTTCCAGCTGCCAAAAAGAATTTTACTGGGTTTTGTTTGGGGTTTTTTGTTTGTTTGTTTTGAGACACAGTCTCCTTGTAGCCCCAAGAGGCCTGGAATTAACTATGTAGACCAGGCTGGACTCAATCTCACAGAGATCTGCCTGCCTCCCAAGAGCTGGGATTAAAGGGGCACTTTACTTTTTTTTAAGTAAAATAAAAAACATCACCTAATAGTGTTTTTTTTTCTTTTTTCTTTTTTTTAAAGCTATAGATTTTTCTCTAGAAGAAATTGCTTTTGTTACTCAGAAAAGTGAAGTGTAACACTGGAAATAGAAGAGTTCTGTTAAAAAGGCATTTTCTCAGGGAAAAATCCAAGATATGTTACACGGGTTGCGGCTTCCTCTTCCTCTTCCTCTTCCCCAGTGGTGCTGTCACGTTCCTCCTCTTGGCCGGCTGCTTCCTGCCACCAGCTAAAGCAGCTTTCTTTGTGCTGGGCTCTGACATCTCTTCCTCCTGCACCAAGTCCCCACACTCCTTTTTCCTCATTCTGGCTTGTTCTTTATTTTCTAAAACACAAGAGACAGTGCATTAAAGGCAGTGTTTCTCCCGAGTGGAGTCACCGGACGAGTCTGGAGGGAACAGGCTGCTCAAATCTTTTAAATCATTGACTTAACTTACCAGGAGAGGGCGCTGTTGTTGGAGGAAGGCTCTCTTTTGCATCTGTCCTGCTGTCTAACCACACTCCAAGACACGTCAGCCTCGCACCAGTGTTCACTTCACAGAGCAAAGATGGGAGAGCTTTCTGAAAGAAAAGGGGGGAAGCTTATGACATACTTAACTCAGAGGAATTTTGAATATCTGCTTTCCTTTTTTTAATATTTTATTCATTATTTTTATTTTAGCCTATGAGTGTATTGCCTGCATGTAAGTGCACCTGTGTTGTGCAATGCCCATGGAGGACAGAAAGGGCATCAGATCCCCTGGAACTGGAGTTTAGGGATGGTTGTTAGATACCATATGGGTGCTGGGAATTGAACCTGGGTCCTCTGCAAGAGCAGCCAGTGCTCTTAACAGCTGAGCCTTCTCTCCAGCCCCTGCTTTTCTTTTTTAATAACCAGTGACAGAATGCATGTACCATACTGTGTGTCAGTCTCTGTGCAAGGAAGCTGTTCTACCTAGGTTCAAGTCAGGGCACCAATGAGGCCACTCAACAACGCACTGTTAGAACGCAGCCCCTCTTGTCAGGTGATGCAAGTCTGTATTCTCTTGAGCATAAGATGATAATTAGATGTAATAAACTATCATATGATTGATCTGACTAGGCTACTCACAGAGCCAATTTCTTAAAAGTATCCAGAAATTACATGCAGGTCATATGTAGACACCCAAGAAGTCTTATTAAACTGAGACTATCAGGAGACAGAAGGGAATTTAACATGTAGCCATCTGGTTCAAAACTACTGGTAGTTCCACAATCAATCAGAACTTTTTTCAAACTGTTTTCGATAATGGCTGTCTTGTTATCTAGTATTTTACAGACAACATTAACTGACAGAAAAATCAAGTAGTTTTCAGTTTTTCTGATTAGAAAGCAGAGGCCAAGCCAGGTGTAGTGGTGCACACCTTTAATCCTAGCACTTAGAAGGCAGGGGCAGGTGGATCTCTGTGAGTTCAAGGCCAGCCTGGTCTACACAGTGAGTTCTAGGCCAGCTGAGCCTACAAGGATACCCTGTCTCAAAAAGACAGGGG
>VZQC01006939.1:85834-125907 GCA_009823505.1 Rhizomys pruinosus
TAGAAGTTGGGGGCTGGACGCCATGGCTTAGTGGTCTAAGAGCGCAGACCGCTCTTGCAGAGGACCCGGGTTCGACAAATACCCCAGCACCACATGGACGGCTGAGAACCGTCTGTAACTCCCATCCAGACGAGACCAGGAGAACTCCAGTTCCAGGGGAATCCGAGACCCTCTTCTGACCTCCGCGGCATTGCACAACACGGGTGCACAGACTTACACGCAAACAGTACATTCATACACGTAAATAAAAATAAATAAATAAATATCTTTAAAAAAACTTTAGAAGGTTGGATCTAGGAAGATGGGTCAGTGGTTAAGAGCACTGGCTGCTCTTACAGGGGACCCAGGTTCAGTTTCCAACACCCACACCCACATGGCAACTAACAACCTGTAGCTCCAGTTCCAGGGGACCAAATGCCCTCTTCTGATCTCTGCAGGCACTGCACAACACAGGTGTACTTACATACATGCAAGCAATACACTCGTATACATAAAATAAAAATAAAATATTTTTAATTACTTAAAAATGGTGTGTGGCAGTTTCAAGAACCCACATCTAAACTGGGAAAAGAAAGTAATCTCAAACATGTGCTCTGAGTTACCTACCATCAAGTAGGAAATAAATGCACACACATGCACTTAATGTGCATGCGCACACATTCATATTATAGCTATTGCAAAATACATTTCTTTTTTTTATTTTTTAATTTTTGTAAAATACATTTCAACTAAAGAACTTACTCTGCTTTATATTTTTTATGAAAGCTGATCTTCCTTCTACAAGATTCCATGTTCTGAAAAACAGGAAGGTTTATTTACTTCAAGATCTGCATTTCACTCACTAAGTGGGAAAGCATGGGCACAGTGAGGACCCCTGCCCAGGACAATGACACCAGCTACTGGGTTTTAAAGGGCTTGCTTTTGTAGCTATGTTGTTAAATGTCTATTATTAAGTAGGATTAAAGTACATTCCATCCCCAGACCCTTAAACATGTTGTTGCCCATTAATTTCATTCATCTAAAGCATTTCTCTTTAGGACCACCCACATCTCACTTCACTTTACAATGACTAGAGCATAAGTGCATGTTTGAAAATAGGTCTATTTGGGGGCAGGGAGGTTTAAGATGAGTCTCACTATATAGAGCAGGCTGGCCTCAAACTCACAGAGATCTGCCTGCTTCAGCCCCTCAGGTATGCACCACCATGCCCAACCAAAACAATTCATTTTTATATTTACCATTATGAAACAATCCACTAGCTTTGTATTTTGTCCTTGTTATCATAGTAACTTAAAATGATTAAAAACTTAGGAACAAACAGAAACAGTATTTGATCAGTGAAGATGCTCTTGGCATTTTTAACTTACCTTAATGTCTTATCTGTACCAACAGACAGGGCCAGCTTGCCAGATGGATGAATAGAAAGGTATGCCACATGTCCTCTAAAAGGAAACTGACAGTTAGACCCAGCTTGAGTGGTCCATGGGGAAAGCCAGTGGGAATAGGGAGACTCACCTGTGAGCTTTAATGGACTTCAGACATTCCCATTTCTTTGCATCCCAGACACAGATGAGCCCATCTTCTGCTCCACTGATTAAGTGCCTGGTGCCATAGAATTTTAGGCAAGTGATCGTGCCTGTGAAAAAGACAGGCACAATTGCATTCCCTTGAACACAAACTTCATTTCTGGTGGGAAGGCTATACTACACCAAGTAAAACAGGAGGATATGAATGTGGTTTGGTAGTAGCTCCTCCCTGTACGCAGAGGATCCATCCCCCAGTTTAACCACAGTACCACAAAAGCAGAACATAAGAAAACAGCCCCCAGTTTAACCACAGTACCACAAAAGCAGAACATAAGAAAACAGCCAACATCCTGGTATTCCTGAAATACACCAGAAAATCTTAGATGAAGGATTAAAAATTCATGTTAAAACATACACTTCTCATTTATTTTCTTGGTACTGGGAGATGAAATTCAGAACTTTTGTGCATGCTAAGCAGTACCTAAGCTAGACCTCCAGTCCAGGAATGTAGTTTTAAGGCTATGCAAATGTTTTCAGTTGTAGATATAAACATGAACTATGGAGTTCATTGCCTTTATAATCACAAATTCAGGATATGGCTGGCAAATAGTTCCAGCAGGAATCAAACAAAGCTAACTGACAAACAACTCATTTGGAAAACAAATGAAGATATTCAGCCATGACTCCTACTTTCTACATAGTGAGCAAGCTACTCAATCAGCCACAATGCAGTCATCACTGAGGCAGAACAGTCATCTTATTCCCATGCTCTTCTCATTCACTGTCACCACCAGAATGTATTAAGACAATTCTATACACAGTGTTACACATGGAGCTGTGCTGTCTGTGAACTTCTTCCAGTGGTAAACAAATTTTCCTTATTCATTTCAATCTCTTCACAACCTTAACTTCCCTCCACCAAAATTGGAGCCTTGCTCTCCCGAGTTTTTTGTTTTGTTTTGTTTTTACTTTCTTCTTCTAAGGTGTGAGTGCTGTGCCTGCATGTATTTAAGTGTACCTATGTCATGAAATGCCCCTGGAAGACCAGAGGGTGTCAGATCCCATGGAACTGGAATTACAGATGGTTATTAGCCATCAGGTGGGTACTGGGATTTCAACCCGAGTCTTCTGCAAGAACAGCCAGTGCTCTTAACCAGGAGAATGAGATAGTAAAAGAATCTTACACTCTTCAAGTCCCAAAGCAGTCCAAACCATTACACCTGTACCTTCAGGTAAAATCCACTCTTAAAGACTGCATCAACCCACTCAACCATCCCACATTTTTTTTTTTTATGTGTACGAATGTACTGTCTGCATGCAGGTTTGTGCACCCGTGTCGTGCGATGCCGCAGAGGTCAGAAGAGGGTGTCAGATTCCCCTGGAACTGGAGTTCTCCTGGAATTCGAGTTACAGACAGTTCTCAGCCGCCATGTGGGTGCTGGGGATCGAACCCGGGTCCTCTGCAAAAGTGGTCGGCGCTCTTAACTGCTAGGCCATCTCTCCAGCCCCTACCATCCCACATTTTACAATTACAGGCCAACTCTGGCTGAAATTGATCTATTTTGATACAAACAGTATTTCTAGAAAGCAGGTAACAAACAGTTCACTCCCTTAGAATGCACACAACTGCTTTCACAGAGCTGAGCAATTATTCATGATACACAAAGTCTCAACATTTACCATCTGTTCTTTTGTAGAAGGCAATTGAAAACCCCTGGGTCATTGTTTCCATCTATACCTCTCCTGATTGATCTTTACAGTTCATTTTATATTCTAAGAGCCAATATTCTTTGCTGAAGAACCTATGCATGACACAAGCATGAAGAGAATCTGAGCCTGAGCATCACCACCTCAAAATAGAAACCTCTTCAGCTGTGGGTTACTTTCTCCACTATCCTCTTTGGCAATTCTACTCTTCTTGTCCCTGATGCTGTCTAGAAGAGCTTATCTATTACTGACTATTTGACAAACAGGATTTATGCAAGCAAAGGAAGGAAGCAAGAATCCTTTGTTCATACTCCACCAAAACTGTATCCTTTTCTTACTCTGGAATATAACAGTTTAAATAGATTAGATTGGTTTAGCTTATTTTGTCCAAGCCCAAGAGACACAGATGTATTCCTCCTAGGAATTGGGACTCAGGGGGCACAGAAGGAATGGATGCAGAAATTCCTCCAAACCTGGCTTCAGCTGAAAGGCAGACACCTGCCAATGAAAGTAAGGGCCATGCTAGAAGGCAAGCATCTATCACTTCAACTTTCCTTCTAGCACCCATGCTTGGAGCACAACCATGTATGAAACATTGGGAAGGAAAAAGACCCTTTTTTATTTGCCTTTGTCTGCAGGAAATCAATCTTCCTGGCTGAGTTTCCTTAAAATAAATACACATCAAATTAAATCTATTTTGAGTTCTTTTCCTTGTCTTTTATTTGTCTTTCCTAACCTTCCTGATCACATATTCTTTCCCCTTTGTTCCATGGAAAATACAATAAAAACGGTACAGAGAAAAAAAACTACTTTAGTCTTTCTGGCCCTTGACCTGCCTCCATATTGGGCAATTCCACACAGCCATGGAAAATCAAACCAAGAATGTGCAATTACTGCTCCTTGACCTCAATTCCAATGACCTTTGTTCCCCTGTCTTTTACTCTGGTATACCTACAGTCTTCTTTGGTAACCATGCCTAGGCTGTAGATCCGTAAGACCAAAATATAAAGACCTTCCTTCTATCTCGAATAGGACTGGGAGAACACTGAGGGCAAAGGATCCTTTTTATGTTTTCAGTTCTACATCTCTATCACAGAGTCCGCTGCACAACAGACATGTACTAAACAGAGAGATTGTAACAACAGCTCCACAAATCTTAAAGCATACAACTTTTTTTTTAATTTCAGTTTCTTCTGGAGAAAAGCATACAACTTCTTACCATTGTGATGTACCAGAGCCCCATGTTCTATCTTCTTTTTCATGTCATAAATATGAATTGTTTCATCTTTGCTCCCAGTGACTACATAGCGACTGTTCACAGCCACTGCCGACAAGGAGGCAGTGTGGGCATGGTGAGTGAAGTCGGCCACAGGAATCCATTTCTGCATAAGAGTTAGACATATGATCAATACTCCAGTCACAAATTCTCTGGAAATAGACAAGTGGTTCCACAATCCTTACAATCTTCTAGTGCACCCTACAGGACAAAACTAAGTAATGATATGCAAATAACTGGAGAATCGAAGGGATGCAAGGCGGTGGGACTGCAATGCTGGGGATCTTGTCTCCAGGACCTGATAATGGAGATGAGTCTGGACACTTCCATGTGAGACTTCCACATCAATCATTCCAATGTTCAGCTTTTTATAGGATTTATTCATTCAAACATACATGTGGCACTAAATATAGGCAGCAGAAAAACAGCAGTGAACCAAGTCCATACTCAAAGAATCCTTTCCTGGGACAGAGATGGAAAACAATACCATGTTACACAGAATGTAACAGGTTCTACAGAGATGTATTTTCATTATACGGACATAAAGCTTTAAGCACTGCCAATGAGGAGTCCCAGGAGCCCTATGCTTATGGCCATCTAATTTTTGACTTGGAACATGTGAGTGAATGAGTGTAAAGAATAACGGAACACACCAGCACACACATATGAACTCTTCAAACAGAAGTTCTGTGAGGAACAGTTTTATTACTAAAACACACCAAGGAGGAAAGAAAGAAAATCACCAAACTTCTTTGCTTTCCCTAAGATGATAACTGCACATTATGTCCTAAAGAACTATGGCAGCAGACAGTCCTTCTTCCATCAATCAGGAGCAACAGGCCCCCTTTGAATCAAGGGACAATATACCTCACTGACTGCTACAACTTTAATTCTTTTGTTTAGGGTTTATTTGTCAAGACTTCACTATGTAGCCCAAGCTGGTCTCCAAGTCACTATGTAACTCAGGAAGTTTTGTACTCTTGATCCTCCTGCCTCAGCCTCCTGAGTGCCGGGATTGCAAGCATGGGCCACCCCACTCAATCCTTTCACCCAATCAACTTTCTTTAAAAAAAAAATATATATATATATATAATTATACATAATTATATATATAGTGTAAATTATATATATATAAATTATATATAGTGTATGAGTGTATTGCCTGCACGCGTGTAATTGCACCCGTGTCCTGCAATGCCCGCAGAGGTCAGAAGAGGGCTTCAGATCCCCTGAAACTAGAGGACTGTTGTTAGCTGCCATGGGAACCAAACCGAGGTCTTCTGCAACAGCAGCCAGTGCTCTCAACTATTGAGCCATCTCTCTCCAGCCCCCTACTGCCTTGCTGTACCCCTTAGCCGTCCTCTATCACCTCCCTACCCGCGCCCCACCTCATCTACCCTCCACTAGATGATCAACTTCTTGCGTTGGGTTCTATGGGCATTTTATCTACTATGGGCACTATTTCTGGGAAAAAATCCGTAAAGGTCAGGATCTTTCTAGGTGGCCCAGGCAAGCTGGGCCTGCCTCAGCGCCAGGATTACAGGCGCGAGCCTCTCGGAACCCAAGTCCTCCATCAATTATGCAAGGAGAGGCAACAGGAAACAGCCGGGGCCGAATGTTTACCTGGGCGTGGGCTTCGAGCCTGACCTTCCCCTCCCGGCCTCCCGGGGCTCGCGGGGTCTCACCTCGTGGTTGCCCCTCGCGGCGGAATCAGGGTGGACTGTAAAGCCGAACAGAACTTGCTCGTAGCTGCCAGCTAGCAGCTCCATGCAGCACCGCACGTGTCTTCCTCGGAACCCTGAGACTGTGGTAGCCTGGAAAGAACCAGACGCCAAAGAAGGCGGGACTTCCTGTGTCGGCGCGAGGATTAGACGTCACTCTCACAGGGCACCCTTTAGGCGCTTGCTTCTGTAGCAATGGAGTCTGCGCCCTGCGGTCACGTGGCCCTAAGCGTTAGGTATGTCTGAGACGAGGGGAGACGTCCTCCGTGCAAACCCCATTTCCGGACTGTAAAGGAAGGGATGGAACTTACTTCCTGTTTGGGCGGCTGTTAGTGGCGCCGGAGGTTCAGGTTTAGGGAGTGTGCGATTGTGGGCAGAGACTTGAATCAGGAATTAGGTTTAGTCTTTTTGTGATTTTCTTAGTGTTTGGAGACAGCCTTGCCACATTGCTCGGGCTGGCCTGGAACTCGCTACGTAGCCTAGGCTGGCGGCTTCGCTGCGGTGTGTCGCGGCCTCCCGGGTCGCTCTAACGCAGGCGTATGTCTCCGTTTGGTGCAGGAAGCAATGAGGGAACCTTTGGCTTTGGCGTCCAGGACCTAATGGGTCCCTGCTGGATCCCTGCTGGGTCCGTGCCTGGAGGCGGCCTGCGTCAGGGCACGTGCGCCGAGAGAGCAAACGAGGTTAGAGAAGCAGACTACAGGGGAGAGAAGACTCGTGCTTACCCAGTTTTCGCGCTACCTTCTGTAAGAGAGGCCCACACTGACTCCATTTTGAGTATAGCCACCATTACTAGAACCTTCCCAATTCAGGGAAAAGGTCGATTGCTCAAAGACGGTTGCTCAAGGCCTCAAGAACAGCTAACCTAAACTTGTTGAAGATAACTGTTGGTATGTGAGGGCAGATGGACTGACCCAACATTTCCTCGTTCCAGTTGCAGGATTGTGTCTAAAGATAACTGTTGGTATGTGGGGTGCCCTTGGGCTGACCTAACCATGCTAGCTGTAAGCCTGTTATTATCCAATAAGGCTAGAAGTTACCCAAACCCCGCTAAAATTCCCCTAGACCCTGTATAAAAGGCCTACTAGCCAAGTTATCGGGGTCGGAGCCTTTTCCCTCCCACCCCAGCATGCTGGTTTACTTTTTTCCCGGAAATAAAGTCTTGGTTTTCCATCCTTCGGTGTGTCTGGTGTGGATTCTCGAACCCTGACACTACCTCTTAGGAACAAAGATCAAACCTTAGTGAAAGCAGTGACAGCCTTACACAGTGAAGTTTTCGTCAGTTTGGGAAGTTCAGGGATGTTTTAGAAATGAGTTGAAGGCGCTTCAAACAGGGCTAGAAATGCCATAGGAATTAGTGCTTAACATCAGGCCTTCGCACATGCATTTGATGTAGTAAAACCCTTAAGGGCTTAGAACTTTTTGTTTTCAGGCATTTTTGTTAATCAGATGCTTCAAATTGTACATAACTCAGCGCCATTGCTTTTGAGAGATGGCCTGCTATGTAGTTCCATGTAGTTGGCCTGGAACTTGCTAAAGAGACCAGACTGGCCTACAATTCCTAGCTTTAACTGCCTCTGCCTCGGGGGTGCTGGGATTACTGGCATGTTTCACCACACCTGGCTTCACTACCAGATTAACTGGCATTTGGATGTGGAGAATTTCACTTGGGTGTTTTAACGATCTGGTTAGGCCCTGTGTTCGTCCATCTTCCTCTGGCACCCACCAAAAGGCTGTGGTTATTCTACCACTTCAGGGGAAACCCCTGTGTTAACTAAATTCTCTTCAGTTAGTGTTGATCTTAATAGGTTAGGAAAAGTCAACCATGAAACTATTTTCTGCCTACTGTAATTATTGTCTTCTGAGAACCACCAAAGTTGGGACATAATGGATAAGCAATTTCCATGAAGTGTCATTTTACTCTAGATCATTCTAGTTCATTGTAATAGAATAGCAATAGTTCAAAAGGACGGTGGAGCTTCAGAGATGGCTCAGCAGTTAAGAGTGTTGGCTGCTTTCCCAGAGGACCTGAGTCCCCAGCATCCGCAGAACAGCTAACAACCATCTGACTTCAGTTCAGGGGATTTGACATCCTCTTCTGGCATGGGTACGCTTTACCTACATACAGGCAAAACATTCATACACATAAGATTTAAAGATATTTTTAAATTTTAAAAAAAACTAAGAATATTCAGCCCTTTTTTTTTTTTTTTTTTTTTTTTCCTGTGTCTGGAATGACCTCCACACCTTGCTTCATTACTCCCAGGGAAGTCCTGTTGGACCTGCTGTTTGGGAAAAATGAGTGTGTGTGTATCTGTGTGTGGGGCGGGGGATTGAAACCAGCTTTTTATTTTTTTTAAATTTATGTGTGTAAGTGTATTGCCTGTATGTGTGTAAGTGCACCCGTGTTGTGCAGTGCCCATGGAGGTTAGAAGAGGTCATTGGATGCCTTAGAACTGGAGATACAGATGGTTCTTAGCCTCCAAGTGAGTGTTGGGAATCAAACTCAGGTCCTCTGCAAGAGCAGTCAGTGCTCTTAACTGCTGAACCATCTCTCCAGAGACCACTGAAACCAGTTTTAACTTAGCACTACAACAGAGCAATTATTATTTTTAGAAATTCCTTAGATCGGTGGAGTTTGTGAGCCAGTAAAACATGACCTGTCACCTAGTACACGGAAGCAGAGGTGGGAGGATCGCTGAATTTGATGCAAGCCTGAGCCACATGAAATCCTATCTTAGCCTCTCCCCAAAACAAAGCAAAGCATAACCTGTAATCCCAGCACTTGGGAGGTACTGAGAGGAGAATGAGGAGTTAAAGGAGTTTGGCACTGCCTGGTTTGCAGGATGCTAATCCCCACCCCCAAACAGCAAAAACATGATTTGCAAACTGGGCAGCTCCCAGAACCACTGGTGTGATCATACTGCATTTATATAAACAGATGTGACATAACTGAATTGGCTACAGCTTAGTCCATCCAAGTTTCTGCCTCTAGTAACCATAGGAAGCTCAATTACTCTGATTAAACTACATTGGTCTGACCTGATCCACACAGTGTGAGTACCCAGTTCAAATCCATGGCCTCCACAAACAACACTACCAGAATCTAGTACCAGACTACCACACTTTTCCTTAAGTGTTTGTTAGGTGGTTACAGGAGAATTTTGTGGCTTCAAAATGTCTTGTGATGCAATCAGGAATTTTAGGATATGATTGGTTCTACAGTGGAAAGCTATAAGAATGGACATCATAAAGTGATTTAAAGAAACAAGCTTAAAAATTAGTGAAACAAATCACAGAGCTCAGAAAACAGGCCAAAAGCTTTAAATATGGAAGGTGAACGCTCATTGGTAAGTGTCAAAGATTTTTAATTCCATTGTTGTAGTAACAACAATGACAGAAAAATCCTGTAAATCTAAATTTTTGGAGGAGAGCACTGATGAAATTTATTTTTTTTAAAGGATCAATGCCTCAATTCCTTGAGTAAATGAATCGCAGGGTAAATTACCATAATTTTGGTCTTGGGGTTTTTTTTGTTTTGTTTTGTTTTGTTTTGGTCTTTTTGAGACAGGGTCTCCCTGTAGCCCCAGCTGTCCTGGAACTCACCTTGTAGACCAGGCTGGCCTTGAACTCACAAAGATCCGCCTGCCTCTGCCTCCCAAGTGCTAGGATTAAAGGCGTGCGCCACCACGCCCAGCTGGTCTTGGGTTTTAAGTGACAGCCAGCACCATGGCTGTTTCTACTTGCTCTTGCTCTTGAATATTCTGACAGAGAACAAAGCATCAGCAGTAGTTCCATAATTTCCCCAGGTTGCTGGACTCATTGTCTGAAAAAGAAATTCTACAGAATTACATACCTGTTCAACTAGATCCCACGTGGGATTCCTCTAAAGCCTGTTCTCTCCACCAAGTTGTAAAAAGTTAGTCTCATTGTGAAAACTGCAGTTGCCTAGGAACAACCTACTGTTGAGAATTCAATTGCAGCACTAAAGCCTAATAGGATTTTTGTTTTAAGTCCATTGATTGAAAAGCTCTTCCTGAGTGGTTTTAGCATGGCACATTGTTCTCTAGCTTCCTCATTGACTTCATGTCAATGTTCAAGTTCCACATTCAAACTACAGCCTCAGCTCTCACCTGCTGCTAGCCATAGTTCTGAATTTCTTTTAACAAAATGTTCTGAAATGATAAGGAAGCAAAGTTCTTTTTTCAGAAATAATCCTTAACCAATTTGATTTTTTTTTTAATTTAAAGATATTTTATGCAGTGCTCACAGAAGTCCAAAGAGGGCATTGGATCCCCTGAAATTAGAGTTACAGGTGATTGTTAGCCACCATGGAGGTGCTGGGAGTCAAACCCTGGTCTTTTTCAAGAGCAGCCACTGCTCTTAACCACTAAGCCATATGTTTTACTGGATGTCTAAGCTGCTATAGGAATTAGGAAGTGTATTGAATTTGATGTGATGGAAACAACAGTGGCTTTCACAGACATCTGTTTGTATAAAGGAACCTGGGAATTGGCCACTTTAGTTCTGGTAAAGGGACTCCATAGTCAACAAGTACTCAAAGGCCAGTCCAGACCTGGCTCCTTAATGGTAAAGAAATGGTTATTCCCTGGTACTTGTCAAGGGGAAATTGTCACCTGGCAGGGGTGGGGGTGGATGAGGAAGCTGGTCAGCTATGGTGAATGCTCAGTTATCCAGGGTGAGAGGTTCTAGTACTGGTTATGACCCCCCACACACACACATACACACAACCAGATGCCATCTCATAATCGAACACAGCTGCAGAGTTACTTTGGCTCCAGGTATCTCATCTGTCATCTCTGCATTAGCCCTAAGGAGTAGGTGGAGGACAAATAAGGCTTCCTTCAATCTAACCAGATGCTCATAGTCCACACAGCTTTCCTTAATCCATTCTAAGAATTCTGTTTATGTCTTTATGAGTGTGTTGCCTGTGATGAACAGAAGAGGGTATCAGGTCCCCTGGAACTGGAATTCTAGATCGTCGTGAGCTGCCATGTTGCCATGTCGATGATGGGAACCAAACCCAGGTCCTCTTATGTGTATGAGTGTTTTGTCTGTGTGTATGTAAGTGCACCTATGTCATGCAGTGCCCACGGAGGCCATAGGAGGGCATCATATACCGTGGAACTAGAGTTAGAGACAGTTGTTAGCCCCCGTGTGTGTGCTGGGAACTAAACTCAAATTCTCTGCAAGAGCAGCCAGTGCTTTTAATCACTGAGGCATCTCTCCAGCCCCCAAAATTATCTTTTTAAACATTTGAACTTTGTTAGGGATTTGGCTCAGTCAGTAAAGTGCTTGCCTAGCAGGCAAAAGCCCTGGGTTCCAATCCTTGCATTGCATAAACATTACAGCTTGTGTGGCTTAGCTTCTAAAAGTGGGGGAGAAGCTGGCAAGTCAAATCTGAGTCCACAGCAGGTGAATTAGTGCACACGTTTTAAATATGCACAAGGAATGTGTATACAAATGAAAGGTAGGGTACTGTTGCTTTATCATGCTTATATTAAAAAAAATAATGATACATCTATACTCCTACCACTCAGGAGCCTGAGGCTAAGAATCAAAAAATTGAGGCCAGCATGGCTATGCAGTGAGACCCTGCCACAGAACTAGAAAAATGTAGTGTAGAGACAACACTAATGAAGCTTGGATTAATTGTGTTTGATGTAAATGTTTCTTTCTGAGAAAACAGTTTTTGAGCTCTTCTTTATTCCCCCAGAAGGCAAATTAATAGGCTGATAAAGTCCTGATCTAAATTTTTGCTGCCAAGTCTTAGAGGATCATTGTAAAATAGATTTTGCTAACACTTTAAACTAGGATAGGGAAGAATTTTTGGTCTTAATTGGCTAGAGTGGAGGACATGAATGCCATTTAGAAATATATTTTAACTCTGATTAAGAAAGTAATGTATTTCTAAGCTACACAAAGGTATACTGGAATAAGTGCAGACCTGTGTACCCTCTGTTTCTCATTCCCTCTCCACTTGAAAGCATTCTTGGGGTAATTTGCATCTTCTATATTTTTTTCTCCACAGTCTTGATAACATAGTATAATTGGGTTTTCTTTTTGCTTGCAGGTAGAGAGCTTGGTTTCTTTTTTATTGAAAAAAAGAAACCTTTTGTATGAACTTCCAGATTACAAAAGAACTTTCTTTCCCCTCTAGGAGCTGGTGAGGGAGGAGGGGGAGGGGGATTGATGGTCAGCACTGGAGGTGATATTGTACATCACAAACCTTGTATCCAAACCAAACTAGCCAACCAACCAAACCAAATGAAAGAGTAACCTCCAAAACCTTGGCAGGCAGAGGCAGGAGGATCACAGCAAGTTTGAGGCCAGCCTAGCTTATATAGCAAATTCCATGCCGGTCAGGCCTTCACCATAAGACCCTGTCTCAAACAAAACTTCCTGACCAGTACAGGAAGATCAAGACAGGACATGGTGCTTGCTGGACCTTATTTGGTGACCATAGGAAGGGAAAACCCCAGTGTGGAGCACAAGGGCAGAACTGGTGGTGGTTTGGGCTTGCCAAGGAAGAGCCTTGACATCTTTCAGCCTAATAAAGAAAAAAATCATAAGAAGCTGAAGATGCTCAAACCTATGATATATGTGGCATGCATATGTGCATATTTTGGAGTGATGCATATTGGAAGGAATAACAATAACAAAAAGACTGGGTCAAAGAACTGACTGCATGAGCTCTGGTGAGGTGGAGGGAGGGGGCACACGTCTAGATTTGATTGGAAATTTTGTATGAAATGCACAAAACTTCAATAAAAATTGGCTTTGAAAAAAAAACTTCATTTCACAAATCTTTAAATGTTTACCTCAGGGCTGGAGAGATGGTTCAGTGGTTTAGAGCACTGGCTGCTCTTGCAAAAGACCTTCAGTTGATTCCCAGCACCCATATGGCAGCTAACAACTGTCTGAAACTCCAATTCCAGTGGATCTGACACCTTCTTCTGACCTCCAAGGGCATTGCACATTACACAGATGAACCTACCTACATCCAGGCAATACACTCAGACACATAAACAAAGAATATTAGGGGCCTGGAGAGATGGCCTAGTGGTTGGGAGTGCTGACTGCTCTTGCAGAGGACCCAGGTTCAATCCCAGCACCCACACGGCAGCTGAGAGCCGTCTTTGGCTCCAGTTCCAGGGGAATCCGACGCCCTCTTCTGACCTCCGAGGCATTGCACGACATGGGTGCACCAACCTACATGCAGACAGTGCACTCATACACATAAAAATAAACAAAATTTTAAAAAAAGAATAAAAAAATGTTTTAAGTTGATTCAATGTTTTTTATTGTTTTTGAATACACATTTCTGGGAGTGGAGGTACTGGATTAAAATATTAAGTGGCAGATTGCTCAGCAAAAACCTGTTTGAGTTTACACACCATTCCTGGCCAAGATAGGAGTGTTGGCTTCTCTTTGTTCTTCTCTGTGTAAGTAATCAGACAAGGGAGGCACTGATCCATTCTTTAGTGAGGGTAAACATCTTTAAAAGTGTTCGCTGGGAACCAGGAGTGGTGGCACATAGCTGTAAACCTAGCCCTTGGAGACAGGCAGGAGGATTAGGAAACAGGCTAGCCTGGGCTATATAGATATCCCTTGTTTAAAAAAAATGAAAAGTTCACTGTACTTGTGTCCCATGAGGCTGTCTTCTGTCAGCTTCCTCGTTTTGGGTGGGGTCCTCTGTGTAACCGCACAGTCAGGGAGTGGGGAGAGAGGAACTTACAGGCTCTGGCTGTTTTCCTGAGGTTTGCTGCCTACTGACAACCTGTGTGGTTGGCTTTTCCTTAACACTAAAGTTGAATTTAATGTAGACCTGCAGTTTCTAAAATGTTTATTATTAATATTTTGCTTATATATTTTGATAGTTTATTTGAACTTTTGCCCTAAATTTTCATTTTCAACTTTTTTTTTTATCTTTTTGAGACAGCATTGCCCTTTAGGCTGGCCTTGAACTCACAGAGATCTGCCTGCCTCTGCCTCCTGAGTGCTGGGATTAAAGGCGTGCGCCACCACGCCTGAGTCATTTTCAACTTTTAAAATCAGGTGTACTGGGCTGGAGAGATGGCCTAGAGGTTAAGAGCACCGACCGCTCTTACAGAGGACCCAGGTTCGATCCCCAGCACCCACATGGCGGCCGAGAACCGTCTGAAACTCCAATTCCAGGAGAAGTCCAATTCCAGGGGAATCCAACACCCTCTTCTGACCTCTGAGGCATTGCATGACACGGGTGCACAGACCTGCATGGAGACCGTACATTCATACACATACAGAAATAAAATAAAATAAAAATTTTTTAAAAATAAAATCAGGTGTACCTTTTTTTCGGAGGGGGGGAGGTTGGACTGGTGTATCTTAGAAGGAAGGAAAGGAGAGCCTTCATCCCCTGGGTGGGGGGTCAAGAGGTGTTGAGCACAAGTCCTCAGTTCAGCAGCAAGTTTAGAAAGGCAGAGGATGGGTGTCATTGCAGGCAGATACCCAGTCCATTTCTCCAAGCCTTGCCCTCTACAGGCTCAGATGTCAATGGGCTCCCGACGTCAGTTCTGCTTCTTTACCACAAATGCCCTCTGTCCTGACCTGGTCACCAGCAGCATGTGTTCTCCAAAGACCACAGACAGGCCCTCAAAGGGGTCATTCACGCTGTGGTGCAGCTGGCAGCCACAGGCTGTGCTGACCAGCTCTCAGATAGTGCTGGCTGCCTGCTCATCATTCTCCAGGTCCCCAAAGACACCAGCACCAGCTAGCCGAGCTGGCCAGGGATTCTCTCCAGCCCCTGGGTCATGCAGAAATATAAAACATATCTTTGTCTTTTTCTTTATCTCCCTTTAGGTTTTTCCTTTTTAGCAGAGGCTCAGTTTTGAATCTTTTTAAAAAATCATTACCTGAGATTTTAGTGCAGTGTTTCTTCTTTTGCCCTTACCTTTTCCCTCTGTACCTTTAAATAGAGATGTAGATTTGAGTATGTTACTCTATTTCAGAAGTTACTTTTTCTTTGCACTCATGAGAACATTAAAATATCACACTTTCCAGGGGCTGGAGAGATGGCCTAGCAGTTAAAAGCGCTGACTGCTCTTGCAGAGGACCTGGGTTTGATTTCAGCACCCACATGGCAGCTAGAACTGTCTTTAAGCTAGGTATGGTGGCAATTGTCTGTAATCTCAGTTCCAGGGGGAATCTGACACCTCTCTGTGACCTCCGTCTGTGGCATCGCAACGACACAGGTGCACACAGCCTGCATGCAGGACATACATTCATACACAATACAGAAATAAATAAAAATTAAAAAATAGAAAATCAGTCTTCTTCCGCACCCTATTCGCTTCACCTTTGCTCTCCGCCGCTCACTTCTGTGTGGCTCATCTGAAATTGTTGTTTCGTTTCTTAATCAAATTATTATTGTAGTATTTACGGTTCTCTATAAGAAACAAGCAACAGGACGAATATATAGCTATATACATTTATTCGATATTGCTCACGTGACAGAGCTCAAGTAGCCACAGTGCGCGGCCTGAGAGGCTGAGAATCCAGGACTGCTCAGTCCAGCAAAGCTGTGATAGTCTCAGTAGTCCCATGTGGTGCTGAAGGCCCGTGGATTCCAGGAGACTGCTGGTCTCTTACACGCTGGGATCCGAAGTGAATCACAGCAGCAAGACAAGCTAAACAGTGAGAGAGAGGCAAGCGCAGGAGAAAAAAGAGGGACCAGCTCCTTCTGCTGTGGCCTTTAGTACTGCTTGACAGCAACAGGTAACACCCACTGGGTGGCCATTCTGGTTAGTGGTCCATTCTGACGATCCTTTTCTCTCTTATTGTTCTTAGCACAGCGTCTGACACCGCAGGATTAACCATCACAGTCACCCTTGTCAAGCTGACACACCAAAAATGAGCCTCTCCATTCTATTAGCTTAATTGTCAATGCAACAATTGGCAAGTCATATTTTCCACCTACACGTTTTAACCAGTGTCTCATGTGCAATAGAAAATAGCATTAAATATCTTAGAGTAGGCGGTAATATGCCTTTGAGGAACTACTTAGTCCTTCAGTATCTAATAACCTAAATATGACAACACTAACACTTATCTCAGTTGCACATCATCAACAAGGAACAACACAGTTATCTGGCTTAATATTATATATATATAACTAACTGCTTAATAATATATGGTATATATATATAGCTATATATATGATGACAAGCACATACTTAACATATAGGATAAAAGTAATGTATCTATTATAATCCAATTTCTGCAACTGCCCGTGGCCTCAGCTGATAATGTACTGACTACCATTCTTCTATACCCATATCTGTATTCCTCCACTCATCAGCAGAGCACTCTGCAGAGTCTGGCTCTTTCACCTGGAAGAGTGACCCATACATTATCCCTGAGGGTCTGGGCCATATTTTCTGTTCTGGTTGCTTGGGTTGGTTGGAGTTCCCATTGACCTTAATCATAGGACTGGTAGCACAGTAAGTGCCCAACTAGCATCTCTCTGCCTTCCAGAAATGTAATCTTCCTTGCCCCATTGGTGGAGAAAAAGTCCAATTCCCTGGTAGTCTGGATCAATCATCCTCTACTACTGTTTATTCTTCTTCTTAGCCTGTGGCTTAAGGCAGTAGAAGCCCAAAGTGGCGGGGGAAGTCTTATCTTCCAATTCAATGGAACTTTGCTGTATCTCCTGGCAAAAGCCCCTCTTGGAGCCAAAACATCTAGACCAGCAAGATGCAAGGTCGTGGGTACAGGAAAAAAAAATTTTCCTGACTGGGTAACTAGGGTGTGATAGTGAGTGTAATACTCCCACTTCAACCCCTTGTTCCTGACCCATGAATTCTGGCTATAGGAAAACAGTACCATATAGTGGGCACAAAGCATATACGTGTGCTGGAGCCTTCGCCCAGCCCTCAGGTATGCTACCTAATTGGCACTGTTATTCTTCAAGAGGCCATTCATTGTTCTATCAACCAGCTGCTTCTGGGTGGTGGGGGCAAGAGTCAGACCGGAGGTACATGACCATGGGCCCTATCGCACTTCTTTGGCTGTGAAGGAGTTCCTTGGTCAAGCGATGCTGTGAGGAACCACATGACTGTGGATAGGGGCATCTGTAAGTCCGGGGATGGTAGCTTTGGCAGAACATTACGTGTGGGAATGGCAAATCCATACCAGAATAATTATCTATTCCTGTAAGGACAATAACGCTGTCCCCTCCATGATAAAGTGGTCCAATGTAGTCAACACCAGGTTCTGGCTGGTCACCCGGAATAGCACCATATCAAGGGTTCAGTTGTCTCTGCTGTGGCAAATCTGGCACTTGCAGCAGCTGTCCAGATAGCCTTGGTGAGTGGAAGTCCATGCTGTCAGCCCATGCATAACCTCCATCTCTGCCACCATGACCACTTTGTCATTGGGCCCACCGACAACAACAGGATAGCTGGAGAAAGAGCTGACTATCCACAGAATATAGTCATCTGATCTACTTGATTATAAACTCATCCTCTGCTGAGATCACCTTTTGATGAGCATTAACATGAGACACAAGTATCTAACATCCTTTGACCATTCATTCGAGAGCTCTATCCAAATACTCTTCCCCAAATGTCTTTCTACAATTTTCCAGTCATGCTCCTTCAAAGTCCCTGACCATCAGCCAAACCATTGGCTACACCATGAATCAGTATATAATAACTCTGGCATTTCTCCTTCAGGCAAAATGCACAACATGTGCACTGCTGAATTTCTGCCCACTGTGAAGAATTCCTTCACCAGTGTCCTTTAGTGGTTGTTTCAGAAATAGCTGTAATCTGCAGCTATCCACCTGGTGGTGCTGCATACGTGCAGAACGTTAAACCAGGCCCTAGTCTTCTCTTCCTCAGTCAACTATCATAGGGCAACCCCATGAACCAAAGTGCATGTTTAACACAGGAGAGCATTGTAACAGAAGTGAGGAACCATAAGGCATTTGGCAACTTCTTCATGCAGCTGCTGTGCCCTCAGGGCCTGACCGTGCCCTGTCCCGAGTGTACCATTCATTTGACAATGGACTGAAATGGAAATGCTGTGCACTGTCCTACTTTATGTCTGGTGGGTCAGATAACACCCAACTCATGATGGGCAGCTCAGGTTGCATGGTAACTTGGTGGCCCATTTCAAATGTTCATTTCACTAAGGCCCATAGAGGCTAATAGCTGTCTCTCAAAAGGAGAAAGTTGTTTGCAGATGAAGGTAAAGACTTACTCTTCCAAGGGCCTCACTGTGATCCCCTATGGGAGCCTGCCACAGACTCCAGACACATCATATCTGCCACTGATACCTCAAAAACATTGGGTCTGCTGGATCATATGGCCCTAGGCAGAGCAGCCTGCACTGCACCTGACATGTTGAAGAGCCTTTTCTTGTTCCAAGCCCACTAAATTTTGCTGCCTTCGAGTCACCTGATATATGGGTCATAGTACATACACAGATGAGGAATGTGCTGCTCCAGAATCCAAAAAGGCCCACTAAATGTAGTGCTTTTTCTTGGTGGAGGGAGGGGCAGGTGCAACAATTTATTCTTTATTTAGAAGGAATGTCTCTGCTGCTCTCCCACCACTGAACTCTAGAACTTCACTGAGGTAGATGCTCTTGAATTTTAGTTGGATTTATTCCCATCCTCTCATGAGCGATCTTGCTTTACCCAACAAGTCTAGACTGGCTGATACCTCCTGTTCCTGGTGCCAATCAGCATAAACATCATATATAGTGACCAGTGTGATATTTTGTTGAACGTCAGTCAGCGATAAGCCTTCGTAACTAGTTATTGGCACACAGGCGGGAGTAACATAACCCTTGAGTAAGACAGTCAAGGTATACTGTTTGCTTGCCAGACTAAAGCAAATGCTTCTGGTGGTCCTTGATGAACCAGTATGAGAAGAAAGCATTGCCAGATCAAATAGCTGCATACAAGTACCAGGAGATCATGATAAACTGCTCAAGATAGAACAATTCTGGTACAGCAGGCTGCAATTGTCTCTACTTGGTTGAGTTTTCAACAGTCAACTGTCATTCTCCATTGTCTTTTGCACAGGCCAAATTGGAGAGTTAAATGGAGATGTGGTAAGGAATTCACCAACCCTGCAATACCTTTCAAATCCTTGTAGTGGCACTAATTTCTGTAATCACTCAGGGATACTGAATACTGTTTTTGGTTCACTATTTTCCCCTGGTAGAGGCAACACAATGTGCTCGACATTGTGCCTTTCCAACATAATAGCTCGTTGCTCCACGATAGGTAACCAATTGGGGATTACTGCCGATTGTGCTAATGATACATTCCAATTATAGTCATAATCATGGGCTGGTGAAATAACACAGATCGGTTCTGAACCACTGGGCCCACTGTGAGCAGACTCTCGCCGAAACTCCTTCACTGATCCATAGGCCCTACTTTAACGTGAGGCCACAGCTTTTAGGTTCCTGGGATCAGTGTCACTCAGAACAGTATCCATAGGCGGATAAGTCTGATTATTTCTTTTCCCGACCGTGTACAGTACCCTAAGTAAACGGCCTCAGTGTCCCTCTGGGGGAAGCAGGAGTAAGGCACATAGCTAATAACTCTTTGGTTTAGTGCAAGGTCCTTCCTCATTTGGAACCTTGGCACTCTTCATTCAAGGGGTATTGGGTTTGTGAACTGTCTCAAGTCTGGCAAGCTGGTTAACTGGACCAGGATTATCGCTACTGCTGAAGTTCCAATGTGATTCCTGTCATTTGTTCTAGAGCTTTCTGCTTATACAGATCAAATAGAAAACTTTAGTAGGCTTCTTATGGTATTGTGAACGCTAGTTTCTCAAAGATCATTTCGGTCATGCCATTATAGGCGATTGTTTTGCCTTTGCCGCCTATTATGATAATTATCGGAACATAAGCTCATCTGGCCTTCAGGGATTCAGTGCTGCCACCTGATGCCTACCTTGAGGTCTGTGTAAACCTATTACATGTGTTACATTTAATTTATGCAAGGACAACAACTTCTCTAACTGTAGATCCTGGCATAAGAAATAGACAAACAAAGCTTTCAATGTCTGGTGTATCTCTCATGTACTTTTCATTTAATAATATTCAGTGAATGGCATGTCTCTGGTCTCACATTGGTAGAGAAGTGGTTTTACAATTCAATCCACTCGGCATGCCCATCTGCCTGACCATCACAATCCCTTCATCAAAAACTAAGCCAAGGAATACAGGCATCCTCAACTCAGCTGTTAATAGGCCATTTTTAATAAATAAGCTTCAGCCAACATTCAAATCAAATCTTAACACCTTTTAACTGGCTCGAGCTCCATGTTAACCTAGATCTCTACTTCAGTGGGCTATAATGATAAACTCAGTCTGATCCTGAATTTATATTCCTTCCACCAGTTATCCATAACCTTAAAATCCATTCCAACACAATATTCCTTACGGCTTCTGCTAGCTGATCTAAACTCAATTTTTTAGGTAGTGTGCAACCTCCTCATGAACTCACACTTTCTATCATCACCCTTTAGGCTGGTTGCTTAGACTTCATCTGTTATGTGAGGCACAATGTGGTCCTGAGGGACCTTAGCTCCCCACTGGAGGGGACATTTGTTTCTCAAGGCAAGGTGGGAGAGGAGGGTTTGCAGGGTGTGTTCTCTGCTTGAGGGTGGGAATTAATTCCTCAGATAGAACAACTTCACTCAGAATCATGAGGTTAAACAATCCTCATCATCGGGTTCCCCGACAATCTCCATCCAAGTTTAGGGTTCACCCTTTACCCCACCAGTGCTCTCTTTAACTGTGACATCTATTGGTGGGATAACATTTGTGTTGTAAATCAGCCAAAGGTATAATAGGGCTCAGGTTGATTTTCTGCTGCTTTAGCTTTTGGCTGCTGGAGAGTAAAGATTTCTTCCAGAATCACACTTGGACCCTTTAAACTGTTGGTTTCGAATCCCAGAGCTGGTCCATTTATACGAGCTCCTTTATTTTTCTTATCACTAATCAAGTACTAGGAGCAACCAGGCAGCATATTAATTTCCTTATTTTCCGCAATGTCCAAAGCGTTTATATATAGAGCAACTAAATTCTCTTCAGAGAGGCGAGTTAGGTGAGTCAAATGGATCTATCTTCATAATTACATCAAATAGTCTGCACCAAGGATTATCATTCCTCTTCATGCCACCAGGAGAGCCTTCAGTAACTCTAGGCTTCATTGGGTTGGAGAGCTGGCTCCAGAAACTACCGAGCCCACTAAAGAAATTCATCCTTTCAATTCTGTTTCTCTAGAACCACTCCTGGTACCAGAATCTGTATTAGTCAGGGTTCTCTAAAGAAACAGAAGCAACGGGATGAATATATAGCTATATACAATTTATTGATTTGCTCACGTGACAGAGCTCAAGTAGTCCAACAGTACCCGTGCCGCACTGGAGAGGCTGAGAATCCAGGGAACTGCTTAGTCCACAAGGCTGGATGTCTCAGTAGTCCCAATCTGGTGCTGAAGGCCCGGTGGGTTCCAGGAGGTCTGCTGGTCTCAGTACACGCTGGGATCCAAAGGGTTGATCACAGCAGCAAGACAAGCTCACTAGTGAGAGAGAGGCAAGCTGCAGGAGAAAAAAAAGGACCAGCTCCCTGTGCCGTGGCTTTTTATACTGCCTGCCGCCAGAAGATAACGCACACATTTGGGGAGGGCCATCTGGGTTGAGGTGGTCCAATCTGAAGATCCTTTTTCTCTTATTTATTCCTTAGCACAGTCAAGTTGACACCCAGGATTAACCATCACATGCACACCGAGATTTGTTCACTTAAGAATTATAAGTGCTCTCTCTCTCTCTCTCTCTCTCTCTCTCTCTCTCTCTCTCATTGCTCTGGTTACTGTGCCATGCTCCTCCCATCTTGTGGGGGTTTCTTGATGGGAAAGCTGGTCAGCAAAACTCAGCCTTTAAAGCTGTCAGTTGGGGCTTTCACTCGAAGCCTCAATTTGGCTTCTCTTATGAACTATGTTCTCTAAGATCCAATAACCTTATCCCCTCTTGGCATACCTCATCCTTAGGCCTTAGATCACCAAGTTAAGGGGCAGGACTCATCTCATTTATAAATTCCAAGTTGGCTTTGAACTCTCAATCTTCTTGCCTCAACCTCCTGAGTCCTGGGATTATAGACATGTACCACCACACTTAGACTTTTCCTCTTCATTTCTTGAAGGGCTGAGGATTAAACACAGAGCCTTTTGCCTGTCAGGAAAGCACTCCCCTCCTGAGCTAGATGTTCACCCCTTGTAGGTGCCTTTCTTTAAGGACTGTTGGTAGCAGCCCTGCCCAGGTGGCCTTCGGGTAACAGATGCTCTGTCTCCAGGCGTTTCTGCTTCCTGGGCACTGGCTATTTAAACTTCACATTTACCAGAGCAAGCTGGAAAAGAACCAGAGTGGGAGATTGAAGTTACAGCACAGGAATGATTTCCTTTCAGTTCAAATCCAGCCTTACTCATTCAGAAACAGAAAATAAAAAATACACAGCTGGTATTGTGATATTGGTAACGGAATCATTTGCTTTTCAAACAAAGATGTTTCAGAGTGAAGAGGAGGCATACATTTAGCAATGTCGAAGAGGTGGTGGGGCTTTACCTCTCCATATCATCTCCTCATTACAAGAGAGGCCGAATTAAGTTCACTGGTGCTAGGAGCTAATGGAGCCCTTCCAGGATCAGGTGGCTCTGTGGGGCAGCTGCACATGCTTAACGGGAAGGTGTGCAGGGCTAGGGAGGTGGCCCACTCAGTACAGTGGGCTTCTCTTGTTCAAACCTCCAGCCCATGACATTTCACTACAGCAATGCTAGCAGACTAGTGCAGTGTCCTTTTATATTAGTTACTTTGAGATCAGGAGCTTCTGCCATGGTGGTCATGATAGCTGATTCTTAGTCTTAGGAGCTTTCCCAACTCTTGAGCCCTATTTCTTTTGAGAATTTCTGGCCATAAAAAAGTCACATCTTTCTTTCCCCTTAAATTTTCTAAAAAGTTCCTTCTTAAATTCATGTCCCAGGTATCTTTCCTTATAGTTAAGGGTGGTTTTTGTTTTGTCTTGTTTCTTGCACATTTCTGATTGAAAGGTGTTGAGATGACACACTTGGCTGTGAGCTCTCCCTCTCTCCTGTAACAGGCGATCAGGAAAAGAGACATAATGTGCTGAGCTGTGAAGCCCTGACTATGCGAGCCAAGCTTTCTAGAATGTCCATAACTATAAATAGAAATCTGAAAGATTAACTAATGTCACCTGGTCCCTAAGCTGTGGGTCCTCTGGAGTGCTGCTCTTTGTACGTGAAAGCTTTCCCTACATCCTCTCAGAGTTTGATAAGTGAGCCTATGAAATGGGAGATAGGCTCCGGGGGTCGTCAGGTGGAAAACAGTGAATACCCAGCTCTTCAGTTTTTCTCTTTAGCTTGGTTACTAGAAATTTAAAATTGTCTCATTGGGTGGCTTTGGGTTCCATGTTGCATTTTTAGTGAAGCACGAGACTCTGAATCCACAGCTGGTTCTCACATTTGTGGTTATCCTGTGCCAAATGCTGTCAGAACACCTGAGAGCTTTTTAGATGTCACACTCACACATCTTACAAGGTAGATATAAGTGACACACTTTACAGAAAGAAACCTACTGGAGTTTAATGTGTCCAGAACTGCAGAGCTACTAGGTGTGATTTGAATCTGGGTAGTCTGTGTTCAAGCATAGCCTTGCTAGACATTTATTGTTTTGGTTTGGGAAGACAAAGTATCCCTATGTAGCCCAGGCTGGCCTCAAATTCCAGATTCTCCTGTCTCTCAAGTGCTGGGATTAATGCTATGCATGACCATGCCCAGCTTGTTGCATGCTTTTTCCTCACTGGGTTGACAGGTTAAGTAATGCCCAAGATCAAGGAGTGTTTCAGCCCATTTCAGTGAAATGTAATGGGTGAGAGCAGGAGGGGAGGGAAGTGAGCACTGAGCAGGCGCAGACCTGCCTTATGTCAGGAGTCCACTCCCATGACTGACTGCACTGTCTGTCTATGAGGGCTTGCAAATGTGTGCCTGTGTCGGTCAGAGGTCGACATCAGGTATCCTTCATGATCACTATCCACTTTACTTTTTGAGACAGGGTCTTTTACTGAATGTGGAGCTCATCAATTCAGGTAAACTGATGGGCCAGCAAGCCCCAGGTGTCCTCCTGTCTCTGCCTTCCCAGCACTGGGATTACAGGTGTGTGCCACCATGCCCATCTTTTTTTTTTCACATAAATTTATTTTTATTTTTTTAACATATCTAGACCCGTGTTCCTGCCCGTTCCCCCACCCCACCAGAGCTCAATGCATTCTGCCCAACACGCTATCCATCTCTTAGTCTTTCTCAATATTCTCCATGAGGAAGTTGACTGTTTTGAGCAGAAGTTCACTGTTTTAGTCAGCCCATGCCCATCTTTTTATGTGGGTGCTGGGGATCTTGTGCTTGCCTGGTAAGTACTGTACTGAGTGGGCCACCTCCCTAGCCCTGCACACCTTCCCATTAAGCATGTGCAGCTGCCCCACAGAGCCACCTGATCCTGGAAGGGCTCCATTAGCTCCTAGCACCAGTGAACTTAATTCAGCCTCCCTTGTAATGAGGAGATGATATGGAGAGGTAAAGCTCTAGAGGCTCAGGCCTGGCCAGGCTCAGCTCTGGCCAGTTGCTTTTTCTGGCAAGAACACTCTTCCTGGCACATTTATCCCTGTGTCCTCACACGGTCGCTTCTTTGGTGGCACATAGATGATATTTGTCCCTGTGTCCTCACATGGATAAGTTCTGGTCTGTTCACTTAGGGGCTCTTATCCCATCTGACCAGTTACACTCCATGACCTCCTCCAACACTGATGATCTCCCTAAAGCCCCTTTTCCAAATTCTATCTCAGTGAGGGTTATGAGGGTTAAGATTTCAGTGTGTAAAACTTAGGAAGGGACACAACATTCAGTCCCTGACAGTCATAGTAAGGAATATGAACCCATGACCATATTGGAAAGCAAAATGTGGTACTGAATGCATTTAGGTCTGCAAAAATTATGAAGAAAAACAGAGCTTCTTCAGTCACATTCAGTACAAGTAAGGAAAAAAGTGGGGCAGGTAAAGAACTGACCTTGAAGCTTTGGAGGTCTCTGGGAACCTGACACTGTAGACTGAAAACTGAGATGTAACTCCTTCAAGATACTACCTCTTCATCATAGACTCCTGGCTTCAGAGACAGGAGGCCAGGCTCTCTACTTTAGAATTAGTTGCTATGTAAATGATGTGTACTTACACTAGTCCCTTAATAAGCAATAAAACAGTTTGCTTATTTCTCAAAGCCCTGTCCCTGTCCTGGGAGCCCTGGTCTTAGCTCACTGTCTGGCAAAGTATCCACCCAGGTTTCTCATGCCAGAAACCCAGGTCTCATTCTTGATCTTCCCTTCCCTTTCCATAAATCATCTTGAAAACATCTTTGGATGTCTATTTTCCTCTGTCATCTCCAGCCATCTAGATGTCCCACTTGAGCTTGGTGATGCAACTTTTATAGCTTGAATTGCTATTTTCAAGTCTTACTGAAAGAAAATAGAATTAAAAATTTTAAAGTTATCTTTTATTTTTAAATTTTTGTTATATATTTCTTGTACATGGTACCATGTTACATAAGGACACATTCATGCAAGTGTATATTGTACAATAAGCATAGTTCCTTGAATTTCAAATTTTAGCTTTAATGTCTGCTACACTTTCTGACAATACTTTTTTTAATGTGAATGTATCTGTTTATTAGAGCTTTCAGCATGTAAAATTTCAAATAAAATGATCTATCCAATTGCTATAGTTTTAAAAACTAATTCATTTTTTTATTCTCTTCTGGGGAAAACTGCAGCACAAATTAACATTGCAGAGAGTGGTATAAACAAAATAATAATTAGAGCACAACCTAGGGAACGTTTACTTCTTTTAAACCAGGAAATATATTAAGTTGTTGGTAACAAAAGCCAACAATAATGAAATTTGTATCACAGATACAAACATTTGTATCACAGATACAAACATTTGTATCACAAAGACAACAAAAAAACAGTACAATAACGTTTAAACTTTTACTTGAAATTAATATAAACACAAATAGGAAACCCTTTATTTTTTATCATTAATCTTCTATATTCAGTAATAAAGATTTTTACTTTTCAGTTGTCAGTACAAATATCTTACTGCTTTAAAAACATGTACTTTTCATTCTATGATACACAGTGGTTATTAATAATGCATTTTAAATGGAACATTCAAATGGCCAAACTCAAGTTGCTCCACTGTAAGTAGGAAGTCTTAAAGCTAGCACTGTATCATATCAATTGCAGCATACATACTGTATTGCCCCGTGCTAGTCTGATATTTGCTAGTTGGTACTGCCATGGTAGCAATGTTTGGTGGTGTTCCTTCTTCCTCTGATTTTTCTTCTTCAATCTTGGGAATACCAGGCACATCAGAGGAAAGTTAATTTGGTATTTTTCTATACAAGGGTCTTCGTGAAAGGATTTCTCTACATTTATGAGAATCAAGTACACCTTCTGATTCTGCAGACTCATCTGTCTCTGCAATTGTTGCTACCTGAACAGTTTGAATTTGTGGTGACTGAATACCCAACAGATGTGGTGTCTGAATTTCTCCCTGGACCTGTACAGTTTGGCCTGAAGGTAACTGCGCTAGAGTCACAGCTGGGGAGCCTCTTCCCGTGCCTGATCCAGCTACAGAAACCTGAACCAGAGTAGGAACAGAAATTTGACCAGGCTGAGTCTGCATATGAGCAGAGCTGCACTCTGCCACAGAATGTGTTACACCTCGATCCTGCTGAGATCCAACTGTTTCCATGGCTGTTTGTCTTGCATTTGTCCTAATAGACTTCTTGCTGCCAGATTTGCTCATTATTATTACATCTACAATCAACGCTTTGCTCCTTTCCCGTTTTCTTCTTTATCTGCCGAGAAGGGGTTTACGTAGGGACTCACTGATTATGGACAGGAGGAAGTGGGGACGCCCAGCACGACTGGCGCTTAGAGCAGCCCAGGCAGCCCAGCACCAGTGCCAACGTCAGCTCTGATCCTCGCTGGTCGTGGTGGCACCCGTCGGTAGGATTGCTGAAGGAGGCAGAGGCAGGAGGATCTGGGCTACACATTTTAGTGTCAGGGTGGCCAAGTGGTCTAAGGCACATGCCTTAAGCCTCATTTCCCTGACAATGCTTTTTAACCAAGTCTTACCTTTGGCCACTACCAGTACCTCTTCTGGAAAGTTTTTTCTCATGTCCATGATTGGCTTCTGCAGATCCAAATCTTCATTTGAATATTGAGAAACTGAACAAGGAGTTCACAGCAAAAAGTCAAGAAGTGTAAGCTTCCTCATGAGTAGTCAGTGGCAGCCTCTGGATTCGGTTCTTTCTGACTTCCCAGATGAGACCCCCCAAAGTGAAGCAAGGACTCACCAACACTCCCAACAGACCAATTCCATGTTGTTTTAGTTTTGGAGAAAAAAAATCCTCCACAAATATATTGGATTGTGTATGTATTTTTATTTTTGGTGGTACTGGAGATTAACCCCAGGGCCTTGCACATCTATATAAGTACCCCACCATTGAGCTACCTCTCCAGCCCTTGGATTCTCTATGGAAGTACAAACATCCAGAACTTCAGTGTGATTGGCATGATGGGATATGATATAATATGATGTAAATAAGCTATACCAGCACAGCCATTCCAGAGCTATATCTTTTTTATTTAAAAATTATTAGGATTGCTTTCTTTAAGAAGTAGCATGATTGCAAAATATATTAATACAGGAGCTCTGATATCAGCAATGGATTGATTATTCTACCAAGGAGATGTTGTCCAGGGGATCCAAGCCCCCCCCCCACCAAAAGGTAAAGGCTTCTTGCCTGTATATTGGGATACCTGCAAGAAGAGAGGTGATAAGGCCCTGCTGTCGAAGACCTGATGTAAGCATGGGAAAGATGTATTGAGACCACACTTGCAAGTGTACAGTTGGTCTCTGGAATACCAGAGAGTGTTACCAAAGGCCACTAAACCAATAAAGCAAATATAGGTCTCCAAGACTCCTCCGTCAGCACCAGCTACACCTCACCTGCCTGGAAATACTGTGCAGCAGTGGCAGCCATATGCCTGCATATCCCAAATCTAATTGGCTATTAGCTCTCTCCTTGGAGGAATAAGCCATGGCTGATGCCACAAGCTTACCTCCTCTAGTGGTTAGGAGATGTTATAAGCCACAGTAAGACCCTGCCATATTTTACAGAGAAAAGTAATTCATGGATTAACATACCATCCAAACATCTGTGTCTATACCAAAGTAACCTACCATAACAACTAGTACTGTTTAAATACCTATATATCTAATTGCTTGTGCTTCATTAGTAGGATTGAAAGGTTATTCCTGGACAAACTGTCAGCCCATGAAAGGAAACAGCCAGAACTGACCAGAGTCCAAGACAAAAGCTCCAGAGAAAGTAGACTGTTTTGGGACTGGAGAGATAGCCTAGCAGTTAAGAGCACCGATGCTCTTGCAGAGGACCCGGGTTTGATCCCCAGCACCCACATGGTGGCTAAGAACCATCTGTAACTCCAATTCCAGGAGAACTCCAGTTCCAGGGGAATCCGAGACCCTCTTCTGACCTCCGTGGCATTGCACGACACGGGTGCACAGACCTGCATGCAGACAGTACATTCATACACATACAAAGATAAATAATAATAAAAACATTTTAAAAAAAAAAGAAAGTAGACTGTTTTGCTTCTCATCCACCTGTGCCCCTTTTCTAAGCCTAGGGAACAATCTGCGGAAGAGGGGGTGTGGTAGAATGTAAGGGCTGCGATTGGGGTGAATGGTGAAACTACAGCAATATAGTCTGGACACTTATTTGATCAACCTGATTGAACATACAAGCACCCCCAGCTGGATGGTGGGTTCCTTGGGCTGTGTGGGTTTGGGCACAACTGCTTGCAAATTGGTTTTACATGAAGGATGCTTGGAATAAAAAAATTATTACTTATTGTTAAAAAATGAAAAAAAAAATAAAGAAGTAATAGAAAAAAAAAAGAAGTAACATAATTAAAGTGAAAGACTTTGTATAGGTGGAGAATTTGGAAAGGGAGTGAGTGGCAAATTCAGATTATAGGAACAAAGAGAAATTTCACATTATTGTTGAAGCTTGGTAATACAGTTTTGTTAGTAAACAATATTCAAAAATTATATGCCAGGCGTGTTGGCACACGCCTTTAATCCGAGCACTCAGGAGGAGAGGCAGGTAGATTTTTGTGAGTTCAAGGCTAGCTTGGTCTACAAAGTGAGTTCTAGGACAGCTGGAGCTACAGGGAGACCGTGTCTCAAAAAGACCAAAAAATATATAGTAGACTTAAAGACTTTAAAACTTATATTCTAAGATATAATGACTTATCAGTTGAAGGATTATATCAGTTTGCTTATTATAGTGCTTTCTATTTTTTAACTTCCCAGACTGTGATTTTTATCTCAAGTTCAATTAGAGCACAGTTGAAGGCATACTGGGGCTCTAGGTGGGTGACGGGGACAATGGAGACCCCTGGTAATGAGAGTGCTCCAACATCAAAGCCTGGGTATGGGGACCTGCTGGGGAGTGAGGACCAGAGCTGCGCCTCCGGGGAGGGAGAGGTCCATCGAAGAGAATCCGTCCTCCCAAGACTAGAACCTGCAAATAACAGAGGCCTTCTCTGTCCCCAGCATAAGAGGCAAAGCCTCTGCCATGCACGACCTGGGACCTCTGGAGGGGTCTGTGGGAAATGCAGTCACTCAGTGCAGACTGAAACCGCTGCCCAACATCAGGAAGTTCTCCATGCTCTACTCTGCTCCACTGTCAGCTACAGCTAGAGCAATGTGGAACCATGGCTCATGGTAGGGGTCCAAAGCCTGGGGCTCCTGTGAAGGGACCACAACTCTGGCTCATTGGGAAGGGAACACTGCTCCAGCTTGTAGGATGGGACCAGAGCTTCTGGTCATCAGTAGGAGGGGTTGAGCAAGGAACACAGCTCCAGCTCACAAAAAAGGACCACAGCTCCAGCTCACAGGAGGGGACCTCTGCTCCAGGCTCATGCCAGGGGACCACAGCTCCAGCTCACAGGAGGGGACCTCTGCTCCAGGCTCATGCCAGGGGACCACAGCTGTAGCTCATAGGAGGGGACCTCTGCTCCAGGCTCATGCCGGGGGACCACAGCTCCAGCTCACAGGACAGGTGTGTTATCTTAAGTCAGTGCAGAAAAACTCACTGTGAAGGTAAAACATTGCTAGATGACATTGGAAAGTGGGTTTAGTAGGAGATAGATTCAGACTCAGGGGCTATGGCATTTGCTACTGTGCTTTGCTGACTTCCTGTAACATTAAACTCTCAGGGTGAGAAATCAAATATACACAAGATGCAAAGTTTCTCACTGGCATCTGGTACTGAAAATGTGAATTCAAACTAGGTGCTGGATCCCCACTGACCCTTGGGCTCTGTTGAAGGAAGCTGGTGTAACAGTAGAAGACAGCAGAGACTCACTCTGTTGAACAAAAGATTCCTAAACATGGTCAAAGTTTGCCTTATCCAAAATATCCAGATAGTTCTTCTGTGATAGAGGAGTTGGGAGTTTATAGAAGCCAGCTCTGAAGTGCAATGTGCATCTTGACTATGCTTATAAAATAAAGGAGGTGGTGGTTGTTACTGTGCCCTGATTTATTCCTTTGCCTCAAATTGATAACTTGTGGGAGAACATGTGTCTGATGTGATAGACTTGAAAGCAAAAAGCTTATGTTTAAAGAGAGAGAATTGATGAGAATGGGGCAAAGGATCAGATATCACCACCTTTCTGAAGGTGCTTAGCATTTGCTGAGCCTTGTACTGCCAAAGCCTTAGGAGGACCCAAGAAAAGCCTGGGGCTGCAACTTCTGCAGAAGAGCTTCCTCCTGGGGTCCAGGGCTTCCCAGCCTACTCATCAACTACTCCTCATTTGAGCCCAGCACTGTCCCTTCAGGGAGTGTCTCTGCATTGTCCTGGCCTCTGCTATAGATGCCCATAGTAGTTTTGTACCTTAGTGTGACAACCAAAATTTCTCCAGATGTTGGCAAATGTCCCCCCGTGGGGGGCACACTGTGCCCTGACTTAGACTCACTGGAATGGGACAATGACTTTCAGACCCTTGAGTGCACTGTGTCTCCTGAAAAGCTTGTTTAGAGAGTGATTCAGAAAGCTTAGACTAGGATTTGACAGTGAAATGAAAAGAATACAGAAGCAAATCAGCATGGCCAAGATTTGAATTTAGTGAAGCAATTCTTTGTTAGAGAAATGACCACAGAGCCATATGGTTTATATATTTGTTTCAAAGGAACAACCAATTTAACCTCATTTACATCCCTCTTGCATATACATAAAAAGAAGGGCTGTAGGTGGAGCTTAGTCAGTAAAGCATTTGCCTAATATGTGTGAAGCCCTGAGTTTGATTCCTAGCACCCCATAAACTGGGCATGGTTGTGTATACCTATATCCCAGCACTCAGGAGGTAGAGGGGAAGAAAATAAAGAGCCATCTATGGCTCTGTTATAATGATGAAATAAGCAACCACTTCCAGAAAGGAAGCCAGCACATAATTCATAATTCCCTTTATGTATGAGGTTTATTAGAAAAGAACCTCAAGGCCATGATTGGGACCCACAGTGGGAGAGAGAGCATCTGATATTAGTGGAACACTAAACATGATGGGACCTTAAAGGGAAGGAGAGGCTTCCCTTTAAAACCTGGAGCTTTAAAGAGCTTCATTAAAAGAACTAAGCCAGAGATGGTGGCACATACCTTTAATCCCAGCATTTGAGAGGTAGGGGCCAGTAGATCTCTCTGACTTTAAGGCCAGCCTGGTCTACATAGTGAGACCTTGTCTCAAAAAACAAACAAAAGGAATGAGAATGTCCCTCTGACCAGATATGCCCCTATCATCTCTGCTGTGCACACTTACCTTGAGTAGCTTTCTGTAGCAGAGAACACCAGTGCCTGCCTTGAGCCAGCCAACCAAATGGTGAAATGTGACTCTCGCCATAGTAAATGTATGAAATGTTGCCTGTTCTGCCATGATGATGTGGTTCCCAAAGATGTCAGCTCTGCCACTGCCACCATTAAGACCAAGCACAGCATCCAGCTTGAGGACTGGTGCCCCACTGGCTTCAAGGCTGGCATTAATTACCAGGCTCCCACTGTGGTACCTGGAGACCTGGCCAAGGTACAGGGAGCTCTGTGCATCCTGAGCATTCTGAGCAATAGCACAGCTTCTGCTCAGGTCTGGTCCTGTGTAGACCACAAGTTTGACCTGATGCATGCCAGGCCTGTCTTTGTGCATGGGTACAAAGGTGAGGGCACAGAGGAGAGGGAGTTCTCTGAGGCCCATGAAGACATGGGCCATACATGAAGTTCTGTGAGGCCCTACAGAAGGATTGTGAGAAGGCTGGTGTGGATTCTGTTGACGGAGAGAGTGAGGAATGAGAGGATTCCTAATAAATAGCTGATAGGCACCAGTGTTTTCCTGTTAGACTACCTTCACTCTGGTTATATCATCAAACACTCTGACCTGTTATCGCATCGATCTTTTCCATGTGGGCCTGTAAGGATTTCCTCTGATGTCTCAAAGTAAAATCTTTAAGAAAAAAATGAGAATGATAAAAAGAGATAGCCAATATAAGAGAGATGGGAGAAGGGGCCAGAGGAGCGTCTTCGGGGGGCAGCCTTGAGTCTCCCCACTATGCTCCAACCCCCTGAGGAGTCTCAGACCAATCCCCCCAAAAGGAAAGATCTGACTTTTTATAAAATCCTGGAGTGTTGGCGAGTCGCACATCATGTGATTTGGTTCGATGTCAAATATATGACAGAGAACATACAGGAGTCAGGTATGGGTTAGGAACATACAGGAGCCAGTGTAGGCCAATCCCAGGCCACGTTGCTGAATTTCTTGCAGCCATCAACATGGCACCCTTCCTGGCAACAGCTGCATGCACTTCCCTCGCTGTGATTAGTTGCCTCCCTCTCACTGAGCTGATAAACAGCATGTAGACATCTACAGAAGCATGTGCAGGCTGATCGTGTAACTGCATGATCTTTCCAGTGATGCTCTCTGTGCTGATTGGTATAAGCTTCATATATACTCTCTACTAGAAAATAAAGTTTTGAGTTTCACCCTCTGATGGCTCCGGCAGTGGTCTTGGCTCCCCGTTGCACTTACTCTTGATAGAGAGGGGCCCAACAATGGGTTGAATGAAGGCCCACAAGCCAGGTACAGGTTAGGAACATATAGGAGTCAGGTAGAGGTTAGGAACATACAGGAGCCAGGTACGTGTTAGAAAAGTACAGGAGCCAGGTACAGGTTAGGAACATATGGGAGCCAGGTATGTAGGAAGATCCAGTTTAAATTGGCTAGTTCTCAGCTAGTACCCCTCAGGGCACCACATGGTTGGGAGTCAGGGGATTTCTCTGACCCCACCCCAAGAAGGAGCAGACAACGTGGCCCAGGTACAGGATGCTAGGTGGAGCAACCATGTGCAGTGGCACGATTGGTGGCCTGTGACTGGCTCTGGGAGCTGATGTCATCTGGCTTATAAAAGAAGGCTGTACAGCGGGGTGTGGTGGCGTATGCCTTTAATCCTAGCACTTGGGAGACAGAGGCAGGTGGATCTTTGTGAGTTCAAGCCCAGCCTGGTCTACAGAGTAAGTTCCAGGACAGCTGGGGCTACAGGGAGATCTTGTCTCGAAAAGACAAAAAATAAAAAAAATTAAAAAAAAAAGAAGGCTATAGTGGGCAATAAATTAAAATTCTCCATTACCATCATTACAGAATTCCCAGCTGTCATTATTTTTTGTGTGCATACAGGGCAAAGCAAGCCTGCATTTCGTTCAGGTGGCCAATCTTGGACCACCCACCTGGATAGCTGGTGTGGTGAAGTGAGTTGTGAGTGGACATAGGCTGAAGATAGGCCATCAACCATCAGCCTGAAATTCCTGTCCAGGGGCCAGCAGTCTCTGGGCAGGTGGGAAATCATGGCCAAGAGTAGGAAACGTTCTGTTGTCCCAGGCTGAGGACCTGAGGTGGAGGTACCTCTCAGGTCAGGCTATGGAAGTAGCCAACTGGTCTCTGTGACGAGAGGTCAATTCCCTACAGTGGCTGCTGGTGGGTGCTGTGTTCCCCTTCCCTTAGCAGGGCCTTGTTGTACCTGCTCGTGGCAAAGAAAGCTTCCTGCACAGGTACAGGTTAGAACCAAAAGGCAGGACTTCTGTTAGGTCACAGAACGCACAGCTTCTTAACTCTGTGCCAGAAATGGCTGCAAACGTGTATGGCCTGATTCTTGCAATTAGCCCTAAAGGTGCAAGCTGGTGTTCTAACAGAATCCTATTTTTTTTAGTTTTGAGACAGAGTCTCACTACACAGCCCAGGCTAGCCCCTGTCTTATTATTGTTAGCCTCGGATTTCACAGTTCCAGGAAAATATGCCTTTTTAAAATGTAGCTAAGTGCTTGGAGTGTTAGCTCAGCTGTTAAGAGCACTGGCTACTCTTGCAGAGGACCTGGGTTCAATTCCCAGCATCTACATGGGAGTTATCAACTCCAGTTCCAGGGGATCCGATGCCCTCTTCTAACCTCCATGGGCATTGCAAGACGTAGGTGCACTTGAGCACATGCAGGCAATACACACATACATGAAAAAAAAAAAAAAAGCAACAGAGGGAAGATATCTCCTGTTCTAGTTTCACTTAGCCACATTTTATTTTCTTTATTATTTTCTTTTATTCCCTGGAAATGGAGTTATGGACAGTTCTTAGCTGCCATGGGGGTGCTGGGTTTCGAACCTGGTTCTTCTGCAAGAACATCCAGTGCCCTTAACCAGTGAGCCATCTCTCCGGCCCTTCCTCTGGGTTTTTTGATTCTCACATTGTAGCCCAAGCTGGCCTGGAACTGTCTATGTTTCCCAGGCTGGTCTGGAACTGGACCCCATCCTCTTCCCTTGGCCTCCTGAGCACTGAAATTACAGGCATGTGTCTGCATACCCGGCTTCAGATAAATATTTTTATTCTGTAAACCATCCTGTCTTGCAAACAGGTACTCAGTTTTGCCATTAAAGAGCAGAGGATTATAAGCATTACCAAGGAGGAAATGGGAGGTACTTTAACTGGAGAGCAGGAAGGGAGGTGTATAGAGAGGGAGAGGGAGAAAAGAGACATAAATAATACTTAGGTTGTCTGAAAAACCACAAGGAAATATATTATTTCATAAGCCTACTTAAAAATACACATGGGGTGCTGGAGAGATGGCCTAGCGGTTAAGAGCACCTACTGCTCTTGCACAGGACCCAGGTTTGATCCCCAGCTCCCACATGGCAGCTGAGAACCATCTGTAACTCCAATTCCAGGACAACTCCAGTTCCAGGGGAATCCGACAGCCTCTTCTGACCTCCGCGGCATTGCACAACACAGGTGCACAAACCTACATGCAGACAGTACATTCATACACATAGAAAATAAATAAATAAATAAATAAATTTTAAAAAATACACATGTGGCCAGGTGTGGTGGTGCATGCCTTTAATCTCAGCACTTGGGAGGCAGAGGCAGGTGGATCTCTGTGTGTTCAAGGCCAGCCTGGTCTACATAGTGAGTTCTAGGAGAGCTAGGGCTACAGAGAGACCCTGTCTTGAAAAGACCAGAAAAAGAATACACATATGTATGTCAGTGCATGTGTATAGCTGAAGTCTATCTAACAACAATCACAGGGCCAGGCAAGGTAACACGCCCTTTGAGTTCTTAGAGTAATCCAAGAGACTCCAAAAATAAAATAAGCTATTATCATAGCCCTTGGTTGCCTCCCAGAAATTGAAGGTAAGACCCTATTGGAGAAGACATGATAATTTGGAGCAACTGACCAGGAACTGACCTAGAAACCTCCTCCTTGAAGACTAGCTCTTACAGTATCTCCACGTCCAAGACTGGAGAATCCAGGAACACAGCAGTAGGAATGGGGAGGTCCTCATCAAAACACTGCACACCTTCTATATCCAAATATCATCACCTTGAGGGTTAGCATTTCTTTCTTGTTGACTTATTGAGATAGGGTCTCATGTAGCCCATGCTGGCCTAGACCTCACCTTCTAACCATGAGGGATGACCTAGAACTCTTGATCCTCCTGTCTCCACCTCTAGAGCGCTGGCATTACAGGTGTTCACCACCATGCCTCATAACTTGTCCCTTTTTTTTTCTTAGAGGGACACAGATATCATCTACAGTAGTGATTAAATGAGCTGCCTGAACATACTGGTTCTCTTTGGAGTATTGGAACTGAAACAGAAGAGAATGCAACAGAAGAGCTATGCAAATGCCGAGGGAGAAAAAGAGCCAATGGTCCTACCTAGCTGTAAAGCCTATGAACCACAAAATGACCAGCCCAGTGAAATATCTCTATTGATGTAATAATGGCACTTTTATTTGGGGGTAATCAACAACTATCTAATTGGAGTTAAAGACTCCTCAATAAGGAATCTCTGCATGGTGCTGTAAACACAGAGAAATGTACATGATTGAAGAGGTCATAGACCCTAGAGAAGAACTTATTATGGCTACTTTCCTAGACCAATGTAATTTCTTACTATAGTCTGAATACCTATCCTTATATTCACAGACGAGTGTAGTTCTTACCACTTATCAAAGAAGGGAACTGCAACAGATGGAGACTATTACAAAGTTTCAGGACTGATCAAAATGCAGACAGCAAGCAACTTACGTGGTGTCTAGCCCTGTCAATACATATACAGTGCAACCCCTACACCTAAGGCTCAGGAAACACAATGGGAAGAGGAGGCAGAAAGATTGTAACCAGAGGAACAGGCCCCTGCTGCTAAAAATACATTCTAGGCCAGGTGTGGTGGCGCACGCCTTTAATCCCAGCACTCAGGAGGCAGAGGCAGGCGGATCTCTGTGAGTTCAAGGCCAGCCTGGTCTACAGAGTGAGTTCCAGGATAGCTGGGGCTACAAGGAGACCCTGTCTCGAAAAGACAGAAAAAAAATACATTCTAGATGTAATAGGGAAGCTCTGACTCAAGAGATTATAGGGCAGGCACATGGCTCTATCTGCCTGGGCTTCTTCATACCCTTTCTTGAAAATTATTTTTTCCATAAAAATTTTCCTGTCCGTGCTGACCCTTCCTTTCTGGTTATAATTAATGGCTGGTCTAATTTGTGAGCTCCCTCAGCCATCAGTAAGTGTCATCTTTGTGTGCTTGGCTACAAAAACAGACCTTACCCTAAGCATTATGAACATCATAAATGTATCTCTCCACGTCCAAGGCTGGAGAATCCAGGAACACAGCAGTAGGAATGGGGAGGTCCTCATCAAAACACTGCACACCTTCTATATCCAAATATCATCACCTTGAGGTTTAGCATTTCTTTCTTGTTGACTTATTGAGATAGGGTCTCATGTAGCCCATGCTGGCCTAGACCTCACCTTCTAACCATGAGGGATGACCTAGAACTCTTGATCCTCCTGTCTCCACCTCTAGAGCGCTGGCATTACAGGTGTTCACCACCATGCCTCATAACTTGTCCCTTTTTTTTTCTTAGAGGGACACAGATATCATCTACAGTAGTGATTAAATGAGCTGCCTGAACATACTGGTTCTCTTTGGAGTATTGGAACTGAAACAGAAGAGAAGCTCTGGCTTTCTGCTGGGGTACCTGAGCCTCAGAAGTGTTGTGGCTTGTTTTCTTTTGGGGTGTAAAGTTGATTTGCAGAGAAAAGCAGACCAGAATGCTAGTGAATGGGGTGTGTGCTTTATCCTCTACTGTTGCATTTTTCTGCCCTCCTGTTCTGTTTGAGATTTACAAACCTTCCAGTCTAATTCCTCTGTTGGTTCCATTTCTCTCCCTGAAACACTAGTAAGTAATTAAATCCTTGACTTGGCCATCAGTGTGGGCAGGTAAGACAGACTTGGTGAGCCTGGGCCACATTTCACTCCTCCACGTTTTCTCAGATCTGCTGTTCTGGGCTTTTTCCAGTCTAGTCTATGTACTCTCTGCAGGGGTCACATTTGTCTTGGTGACACAGTTCTTCCTTTTGAGCTCCATGTTAAGTATACCCTCAATACTCTGTTAGCTCCCTTTACATCAGTGTGACAGAATTCCTGGCAGAAACAACTTAGGAGGGATTTATTCTTGCTCAGTTGGAAAGGATCCACCCTAGAAGACAGAGGAGGCAGCATGTGTGATGTCAGGAGCATGTGCCTGGGACTCCTCACATCTTGGCAGGTCAGGAAGCAGAGAGTCAAGAAGTGAAGCTTCTAGTCCCTAAGCCCTGACTCTATAGCCAGCACTATGACTGCTGTCATCAAGGTCTTATGTCCAAAAGGTTCCCAACCTCCCCAAATGATGCTGTGAGCCAGGACCCAACATTTAAATACAAGAGCCTTTGGAGGACATTTCACATCCAAACCATAAGCAGGTATCAATGGGTATTCCAAAATAAGCATGCTTGCAATGGATTTTCCTAATTTCAGTGATAACAACAAATGTCAGTGTGGCAAGAGCAAGTCCATGGGAGTCCCTGAAAGCCACAGGGTGGAAGAGAAGAACCAACTGCGGAAAGTTGTCCTCATGACCTCCACCCATGATGGAAAGATAGATAAATACATAGATGATAGGGCTGGAGAGATGGCCTAGTGGTTAAGAGCGCCGACCGCTCTTGCAGAGGACCCGGGTTCGATCCCCAGCACCCACATGGCGGCTGAGAACCGTCTGAAGCTCCAATTCCAGGAGAACTCCAGTTCCAGGGGAATCCGAGATCCTCTTCTGACCTCCGCGGCGTTGCACGACACGGGTGCACACACTTGCATGCAGACAGTACATTCATACACATACAGAAATAAAATAAATAAAAAAGTAATTAAAAAAATTAAAAAAAATACATAGATGATATATAGAGATAGATAGATAGATGATAGATAGATAGATGATAGATATAGATAATAGATAGATGATAGATATAGATTGTACATAGATGATAGATATAGATAATAGACAGATAATAGGGATAGATAGATAGATAGATAGATAGATGATAGATAGATAGATAGATGATAGATATAGATAATAGATAGATGATAGATATGGATTATACATAGATGATAGATATAGATAATAGACAGATGATTTTTATCCATAGATAGATATAGATAATAGATAAAAGATAGATGATATATAGATAGGTAAATAGATACTAGATGATAAATTGATGATAGATAGATGATAGGTAGATGGATGATAGATGATGAATAGGTAGATGATTGATAGATGATAGATAGGTATATGGATGATAGATGATGGCTAGGTAGATGATAGATACATAGATAGGTGATATAGATAGATAAATTGATAGATGATAGATGATAGCTAGATAGGTAGATAGATAGATAGATAGATAGATAGAAGATAGATATGTAATATCTGAAAAGTTATTTTGCCTTTATGGGTTTTATGAAGAATTTTAAAATTTTACTTTTATTATATATATGCATATATATATGCATATATATATTTCCTGAGCCATCTCTCCAGTCCTCTTCTGGTTTTTGTTTTGTGCTGTTTTGTTTTTATTGAATTTTGGCGATTTCATACAACATAATTTGATGGTATCTAGATCCTCTCCTGTGTCTGCACCTCGCCTTACTATACCCCACCCAACTTAATGTACTCTATTTTATATATATATATATATATA